>PVIW01005807.1:0-98850 GCA_004026585.1 Noctilio leporinus | reverse complement strand
CCCTCCAACCCCTTTCCCCCTGACCACTGAAGGCCTATTCCTTGTATTCATATACTTGGTTCTGTTTTGCTTGTTGTTAGTTTTGCTCATTATTGTCCCGTAATGGGTGAGATCATATGATATTTGTCCTTCACTGACTGGCTTATTTCATTAAGCATAATACTCTCCAGTTCCATCCATGTTGTTGCAAAGGGTACAAGTTTCCTTCTTTCTTTCAGCTATATAGAATTCCATTGTGTAAATGTACCAAAGTTTTTTGATCCAATCATCCACTGATGGGCACTTAAATAGTTCTTTCTTTTAAAAAGCAGATGACCAAGAGATAACAGGATGGGAGATATTTAGAGTAAAGTTCTCCATGACAGGAATTCTGTCTGTCCAGGGTAGTTGTTTCAGTTCATGGGAAAGTCGAAATGGGGGACTGTAAAGCTTCTTATATTATATTGAAACTTCATCATATTTAATTTATCTGGTTCTAAAAACTGCCTTTATCAAGTCACATCATTGGGAGCTGATGTCCAGATCCTGGGTAAAATTTCTTACTACCCTACTAAAACATTCTCGCTACATTGGCCACAAGTTATATAACAGTGATCAGACAGATTCTGGACTCCAGTAAATAACCAAATAGCTTCTATGAAACCCATCTTCCTTCAAATATAACAATATATCATGTACAAAATATTTGTAAAAAATCATCTACCTGAAAGTATTAAACAACTCAGAGCAGGCAGAAGCTGGAAAAGAATCTACACTAGAAGACAGAATTAGATCTAGGTGAGTTTCCTATTTTTAAAGCTTTTAGCCACAGGGAAGTCCCCAATCAGTAACCTGATGGGTAGGTAAAACCACGTCTTTACCAGAGGACAGAGTAAAATTCTGGAATGGAGATGTCCTGACAGGGTGAACACTAAATTCTCTGAATAAAGTGTGGCCAAATCTCTGACAAACCTCTGAGCCATACATGCAAGGACCAGTCTCCAAATTGCCCATATAAATAAAGCTAAAAGAACTGAGTCAAAAGTTTAGCTACTGCTTACCACAGGGAAGGCTGAATATAAAGTTTAAATTCAGTCAAGTTAACTGCCTGCTAAAGAAAAAAAAAATCAGTACTTTTCAGAGGGACATAATGGAATCCAGACTCTCTACAACAGGGATCCTCATCCCTCAGGCACTGGTGTATGGCCTGTTAGGAACCAGGGTGCACAGCAGGTGGTGAGTGGTGGGCATATGAAGCTTCATCTGTATTTATAGCCACTTCCCATTGCCCACATTACTGCCCGAGCTCTGCCTCCTGTCAGATCAGTGGCATTAGATCCTCATATGAGTGTGAACCCTACTGTGAAATGCTCATGTTAGGGACCTAGCTTGTGTGTTCCTTATGAGAATCTAATTCCTGATCATATGAGGTGATGATGGGGAGTGGCCACAAATACAGAGGATCATTAGAAGAGGGGTTTGACAGCACAGAGACCATATAATACATCAGTTGCCTGGAGACTCATATCAAAACCCTGTCAGTGAGTGGCAAGTGCCAATTAAGCTCCATCTGGTGGCAGGCTTTATAGTGGCAAGTGAGTTGATGTACTTCAATTGTACAGCTGCATCTTGTGGTAGGCTTTTAAGACAGAATCCAATACTTATTTTAGTCCATGCATGGCCTGCTCATTATTTCATTTACCACTTCTGTCCATGCCTCTTTCCTACACCGTGCACTTGTCTCAGTCATAGTATTGGTAAGCCCACATGCTAACCCTAGCTAAAATGAGTATAAAACAAACATCACTGGAAAGCTTCTTTGAAAAAGGGAAAAGACCCAATGATGAGATGGCAGGAGACTCTAAGGCTGCTGACAAAAAGAAAGCTGCAATTTAAAGGAAATACCAAGTCCTGCTTAAATTACAGGCTCATTGCAACAAGTGAGTTACATTCTCCAAGCCACTCTGTATAACATATGGTGACTGGCTAAACCTAACAGTCATGAAATCTTCAAAACTGCTTTGCCACATGGAGACCAAGCACCCTGCATTAAAAGGCAAGCCTTTGGAGTTTTTCAAAACAACAACAACAACAACAACAACAACACACAAACACAAAGAACAGAAACAATTATTGAAGGTCATCACTTCATCAAATGTGTCTACACTTTGAGCATCATTCTTAGTGGCTAACCACATTGTTAAATCTAAGAAGCCCTTTACTATTGGTGAAGAGTTAATCCTTCCTACTGCTAAGGACATTTGTTGTTAACTTTTAGGAGAGGCTGCAGTTCAAAAGGTGACATGTGTTCCTTTTGGCTAGCACCATAACTAGTAGAATTGATGAAATAGCAGAGGATATCAAGGCACAATTGTTAGAGTGGATTAATGAGTCATTGTGTTATGCAATCCAGGATGATGAGTCTACCAATGTTGACAACAATGCAACAATGTTTATTTTTGTGCAATATATTATGAGGATGTGCATGAGGATATATTATGTGCACTTATGTTGCCAACCAATACCACAGATGCAGATGTATTCAAGTCTTTGAATGATTACATATCAGAAAAACTGAATTGGTCATTTGCATAGATAGAATGACTGCCATGATTGGACAGCTTTCTGGTTTCACTACTTGGGTCAAAGAGGTTGCTTCTGAATGTGAGTCTACGCACCATGTCGTCCAAAGAGAAAAGCTGTCTAGCCAAAAACTGTCACCTGAACTTAACACTTGCAGGATGTAACTAAAATTATCAACCACATTAAGCCTGCCCTTAACTCATGTCTGTTTGTGCACCTCTGTGAGGAGATGGACACAGAGCACACATGTCTTCTCTTATACACAGAAATGAGATGGCTTTCTAAAGGTGGATTACTAGCCAGAATTTCTGAGTTATGAGATCTGCTCCAGAGATTTCTTTTAGAAAAACAGTCACCACTGGTAGCACATTTCAGTGACACAGTATGGGTTGCAGAACTTGCTTACTTGTGTGACATATTCAACTTGCTCAATGAACCAATCTGTCACTTCAGGGGAGAACAACAACTGTGTTCAAGCCAGAAGATAAAGTGGCAACATTCAAAGCCAAACTGGAAATATAGGAGTGATGAGTGAACATTGGAATTTTTGACATGTTTAAAATATTAGCAGAGATTTTGAAAGAGATTGAGCCAGGGTCTCCTTTCTCCAAGCTGGTTCATGATCACCTATCTCAGCTTTCAAATGAGTTTGAGCATTACTTCATGACTACAAAAGACCACTGGACTGGTAAGGAATGGATCTGTGACCCATTTGTGAATATGAATCAACTTTGTGCTAGAAGAGGAATTACTGAGATTGCAAATGATGATGGCCTAAAAAGTATGTTTGAGACAACTTCAAATCCCCATACATTCTGGATTATAGTTAAGGAGCAATATCCTGAGATTGCCACAAAAGCGTTGAAAACCGTGCTCCCATTTCCAACATTCTATTTTTGTGAAACAGGGTTTTCTGCACTGACAGCAACTAAAATGAGACTACACTTGGGTGTCACTGTCTGCTATCATCCCTAGATGGAACTGTCTAGTTGTAGGAAAACAAGCTCAGGGCTCCCACTGATTCTGCATTATGGTGAATTGTATAATTATTTCATTATGCATTACAATGTAATAATAATAGAAATGAAGTGCACAAATAAATGTAATATGCTTGAATCATCCTGAAATCATTCCTTTCACCAGTCCATGGAAACACTGTCTTCCATGAAATTGGTCCCTGGTGCCAAAAAGGTTGGAGAACCCTGCTCTGCAACACAGCCTTTACAATGTCCAGAAGACAAATCAAAATGACTGGGCATATCAGAAACAAAAATATTGAATGCCCTACTGAAAAAAGACACTCAATGAAGACTGGCCCCCAAATAACCTATATTTTGGAATTAGCAGAGTTTTTAAGCAGCTATTATAAACTATGACCAAGGATACAGAGGAACATATGCTCAATAAGTGGTGACCAGATACATTTCATCCAGGTAAAAGATGACCAGCCTGTAGATATGGGCAATCTAAAAGATGCATGGCAAACTTGGCCAGACGATATAGTACCCACTAGCATTGCCTTAGTTCAGATTCTCATTGTTTCTCATGTAGGCTACTTCAAGTCTCGTAAATTGTCTCACTGCTTCAAGTTGATATTTACTGTGACCTGCTACACACACACACACACACACACACACACACACTAAACACATGTACATGATTCCAGAATTAACTTTAGAACACAGCTTTAATCACTTTAACTTTAGAAGAAAAGCAAATTTATTCAAAGTCTCATATAATCATAGGAGGGGTAAGCTTGTGGTTGGGTCTCATTGGGCAAGCAAGACCAGTGACTTGAACACCAATAAGAATCTACTGTTCATCCTGTATGCTGACTGCATTACCTCAAACAAGCTTTCTCTTGTGGCTATAAAAGGGCTATCAGCAGTCCTGGGCCACACATCTCCCAATTGTGCCACAAAAGTGGGACGCAATATTTCCCCCCATTTAAATTAGAAAAAAATTCAAGAGAAGGATTTTGGTGACCTATATCACATGCCCACATATCAACCAGTGAAATCAACTGTGGCTAGGAAGATGCAGTACTATGATTGAAAGACCCTACAGGAATTACAGGCTAGACAGGAGAGAAGCAGCATCCCCACCTCCTCCAAATAGAAGGTTTTGTCTCCATGCGAAGGGAAAGACACTGGATAAACAAACAATAAAGTTCTAACACATTTCCTGCATTCTCTACCTCAGTGATAAACCTCATTTCCCATGTAATCATCCATGGCAGAGTCCTGGAATTTCTCTTATAGCAGAGAATTCTAGTTGTCCCCAATATCTGTTCTCTTCTTCCTTCCACCTGGCATTTTGCTACTTGGAACATGTATGTGATGGCTTGAAGCTCTATCTTTGTACTATGAGGACAAGTGTCATACTGTGGAGATGATAAGACATCAAGCTCTTGAGGGTTTAACATGAAAGACAAATGGATTTCCATCATGTTTAATCCACTGTTATTTTGGATGTCTGATAACTCACAACTGTACCATCATTCCCCACCTTTAATCAAGGCAAAACAATTTAAAAGTTAAGAGTGGCATGTAGTGAAACAGGTTAGAATGAGTTAGAGCCAACCAACTGGGCTGGAATCTAGGCTCTTTCACTTACTAGCTTTGTGATTCTCAGCAAATTGCTTTCTCTGTGTATCTCAGCTTCCTCATGCATAAAATGGCAATAATACTATCTAGGTCAGTTGTGAGAACTTACGTAAGTTAATTCATATAAGCACTTAGAATAGTACCTGGCACATAAGTGCTTAGTGAGTGTTAGCTACCATTTTCAAAGCCTGCCCATTTTACCTACTAAAGACCTTGGGAGGCAGCCCTGACCTCCCCCAGCCCAAATCCCACTTTATTCCACTCCAGTTAGCTCTGCCTCCAGTCACATTCTTCCATGGCATCATCCATGCTGCCTCAGCCTGACCTTTCTAGAACATTCCAGTCTGACCAATTCACCCCTTTATGAATCCCCTTGACTCTTCATTATCTACAGAATGAATATTTAACTCTCTAACTTGGTGACTGAAGCCCTTTTGGATGAGGGTTCAATGGGCCTTTCTGAATTCACCTTCTTTATTTTTTTCTTTTAAAGATTTTATTTATTATTTTTAGAGAGAGGGAGAGAGAGGCAGAGAGGGCGAGAAAAACATTCATGTATGGTTGCCTTTCACCTGCCTTAAGCTACGGACCTGGCTGGAGACCTGGCTTGCAACCTGGTTATGTGCCCTGGCTGGGAATCAAACCAGCAATCCTTGGGTTCGAAGGCTGGTGAATTCACCTTCTGTTACTTCTCCACCACCAACCACACCTTGGCTGCATTGGAACTGTTATCTACCAGCACCTCCTTACTTACCTCAAAAATGTCAATCATTCCTGCTCCCTCCCTCCTGAACTCTTTTATCCCTTAGCTTCTGTGGCACCACACTCCCCTGGTTTGCCTTCAATCTCCTGAGTTCTTCCTTTTCCATTTTTCTCATGGGCTTCTCATTCTCCAACCCCTTGATAAGTGTCAGGGTTCTCTCCTTATTCCACAACCTGTTTCACTTCATGTCCTTTCCCTGAGTGACAGCAGTCACTGGCAGGCTTTCAAGCTCCAGCTACATGCTGTGACCCCCAGATCTTTACTGATGATCTTGAGCTCTGGTTCAAACATCATGATGGACAGTTAAATCCTGAATATCACAGACACAACCGGAACATGTCCAAAATGGAACTCATCTTCTCCATCTCAAACTTGCTTCTTCTCTTTATTCTGAATCTGTTGGTGGCACCACCATCACCCAAGCCAGAAACCTGTGCCTCTTCATTCTCTATATCTAAGGAATTGCCAAATCCTGCCAAATGTATATTCTCAGTAGCTCTCCAATCTGTCTTCTCATCATACGCACTGCCATTGCCATGGTCTGGCTCTATCATAATCTCTAATATGGTCATTTTCTCCACAACAGTCCCCTCTCTGCCTCTAGTCTGTCATGCCTCCTACCCAACTGACAACTGGGTTACCTACCTATAGTGGAAACTTGTACATGCCACTGCACTGATTGAAACTCTTCACTGGTTCCTACTGCTCAGTCAGACAAAATTACTCCTTTCCCTATAGGTGTTAAATACCTCCTATGTATCAGGGACTATGCTAGGTATTAGGAATACAATGTTGACCATGAAGTGGCTCCTTACTTTTAAGAAGAAATTTGCCATCTATCTGGGAAAACAGATACTTAACCACATACTAATAACATAATATGATAAGTTCTATGATTGATACATTCACAGAGCATTATAGGAGCACAAGGCAGCTCTGGAGCTCAGGCACTTTGTCTTCTTAATATTTGTATTCCCCAACATTGGGTACCACATCTTATTCAACAGAAAATTGTTTTTGAAAACTGAACATGTGATCTCTGACCCTCAGTTTCTCTCTATGTAAAATGGCTTACAGCATATCAAAGGAATGCAATCTATGCCTTGTTTGAATCCCAATATGAATAAACCAAATGCTATTTTTAAAAAATGAGAAAACCAGGTAAATTTGAACACTGGATAGATATTTGATGATAATAAAGTATTATTGCTGGGGTTTAATTTTTTAAAGATTTTATTATTTTTAGAGAGAGGGGAAGGGAGAGAGGCAGAGATGGAGAAGGACACCAATGTATGGTTGCCTTTCACCTGCCTCCAGCCACAGAGCTGGCTGGAGACCTGGCTGGGATTGAACCAGTGACCTTTGGGTTCATTAGCCGGCATGCCTTATTCACTGTGCCACTAGTCAGAGTCAATTTTTAGTGTTATAATGGTACCATGATATGTTTAAAAATTCCTTATCTTTTATAGGCATGTAAGAAAGTATGTAAAGATGAAATGATTCAATGAAATATTACCTGGGATTTGCCTGAAAAATAATCCAGTGGTGTAGGATGGGAGTATAGCTGAAACAGGACTAGGTACACCTATGTTAATAATTGCCAAAACAGGATGATGAATAAAATAATTGACAAATTTAATCTCAGGTTTTTGTGGCAATTCAATGGCATAATTATATAACATTTCTGATATAGGACCTGCTATCTCAAAAAAAATGTTAGTTGTGCTTCTTCTTCACCCCTTTAATTCCACCCATGGGGACATAGCAGGAGAAACAGCAGGTTAATGTTGCGGGAATTAGAAGCCCAACATCACAAGAACTGGAAATATACTCAGCATCATTTCTCTCCTCTGCATGATAAAGAGAGAGTAACAAGACTGCCAGATGACTTCCAAGCAGCCTTTGGTAGGAATGACCGTACACTAAGACCAACAGTAAAAACGGAAAGAAATCACATATTGAACATGTGAAAAGGAGATAAGAACTGCCTCAGACAAAAATAGGAACTCTTGGCTGGAAAAAGGGGTGGTCTTGGTCTCTGCTGTTTAAGTCCCTTTGCAATACTGCCATCTGGTGGCTCTCTAGCATCACTTTACCTTGTTTACAAGCACTATGTGATCTCAGTCCTGACTGCACTGTGAAATAACTCTGGAAAGGAACAGCCCCATTCAACGAAATGTGCCCTTGAACTGCTCAAAGTTGAGCATATCCTATCATATCCCTCATGTCCTGCTAAGTGCCTTGTACTCAAGTTCTGTTATAGCACCTCTAACTGTATTAGGATTGTACACCTGTGAGCATTCATTCTTTCACCCAACAAACTTAATATATAAGTGTTGTACCTAATAGGACAGACACTGAGTTAGACATGGGTAACACCACAGTGAAATAAACTAGCAGAGGATATAAAAAGAGAATTATCCTGGCTAGTGGCACAGTGGATAAGGTGCCGGCCTGTAAACCCAAAGGTTGCTGGTTCAATTCTCCAGCCAGGGCATATAACGAGGTTGCAAGCCTGGTCTCCAGCCAGATCCACAGCTGGAAGCAGGTGAAAGGCAACCATACATTGATGTCTCTTTCCCTCTCTGGTTCTCTCCCTTCCCCTCTCTCTAAAAAATAATAAAAATAAATAAAACATATTTAAAAAGAGAATTAAAATAGTCACCTTCCCACTCACTATAAAAGAAATAGTTCTTACACCACAAAGACAGGAAGTCAAAGCAGACCAATCTAAGAAGCAGAACCAAACAAGAAGTCACTTAAAATGGAGAGACAAAGAAACAACCCCACATTGAAAAGAAAGAAGGAATCCCCAGAAAGAATGCTAAATGAAATTGAGGCAAGCGAACTATCTGACATGGAATTCAAAATAATCATTATAGAGAAGCTCAATGAGTTTAGCAAGCTCAAAGAAAACTATAAATAACTTCAGCGGAACTACGAAGAACTCCAAGGAAGCTACAAGGAACCTACTGAGAATTATAGCAGCATTAAAAAGGATATAGAAACTATTAATAAAAGTTAGGAGAAAATGAAGAATATAATTTCTGAACTGAAAAACACAAAAGAAATCAAAAGCAGGCTAGAGAAAGCAGAGGATCAGATCAGTGAGCTGGATGACAATGTAGAAAAAACTTCACAGATAGTGCTAAAAAACTAAAAAGACTGAAGAAGGATGAAGAGGTTTTAAGAGAGCTGCAGGACAACATGAAATACAATAATCTGTATCATTGGGAAACCAGATGGAGAAGAAGAGGAGCAAGGGATAGAAAATTTGTTCGAATAACTAATGACAGAAAACTTCCGTTAAGTTTTCTCCCTTTCCTTAAGAAGAGAAAAAGTCACACAAGTCCAGGGAGCACAGAGGGTTCCAAGGAAGATGAACCCAGAGAGGCTCACTTCAAGACATATCAGAATTAAAATGACAAATTTCAAAGACAAAGAGGGAATCCTAAAAGCAGCAAGAGAGACACAGCTAATGACATACAAGGGGGCTCTAATAAAGTTATCAGCTGATTTCTCAACAGAAACACTAAAAGCCAGAAGAGAAGTGCAAAAAATATTCCAAGCAATGAAAAACAAAGGCCTACAACCAAGACTACTCTATTCAGCAAGGCTCTCATTCAAAATGGAAGGTGTAAGGAGTTTCCCAGACAAAAGAAGGCTAAAAGACTACATATTTGCCAAACCAGCATTGCAAGAGATGCTAAATGGTCTACTTTAAGAACATGAAGAAATAGAGACAGAGAGGAACACAAGTGCAAAGGGAAAAATGACAATGAATAAGTACTTATCAAGAACAATCGTAAATGTAAATGAATTAAATGACCAATCAAAAGACATAGGGAAGCTGAGTGCATAAGAATCAACTTTAACTTATGAATGCTTTAAAATAATCTTGTTATAAGTACATTTCACTAAATAATGTGGAGTTTTGTATTTTCATTGTATCTGCATTACTGCAGGTTAAGTTTTCTTAGATTGGAATTATTTCCTAAATTGGGAAAATTAAGTTATTTGCAATAACTCTTGGAAAAATCTAATGCAATCAAGGGAAAAAAAGGTAAGAAAATGTGGATGTATATTACATAGAATACATGCTATCCTTCTTATCACTGTTACAAAATGTGTGCTTGTTTATGGGTGTATAATATATAGATTTTATTAGCAATCTGCTTTTTTGTTCTTTAAAAAATTTTATTGTTGCTGTATTACATACATCCCCTTTTCCTTCCCTCTGTCCCCTTCACCACCTCCCCAGTTCCCCCAAATTCAATCCTACTTGTTGTACGTCCATGGTTCTTCCATGCTAGTTCCTTGACTAAACTGCTCCCCTTCTTTGACTCGTCCTCCCCCCTCCCCCTTCCTCCCTCCCTTCTGCCCACTGAAGGTCTATTCATTGTATTCAAGTATCTGGTTCTGTTTTGCTTGCTTGTTTGTTTTGTTCATTATTATCATGTAATGGGTGAGATCGTATCGTATTTGTCTTTCACTTACTGGCTCATTTCACTAAGCATATTCTTCAAATTGTAGTTTTAGTCTCTAGGTTATTTAATTCTGCTCTGATCTTGATGATTTCCTTCCTTCTACTTGCTCTGGGCTTTATTTATTGTTGCTCCTCTAGTTCTTGCAGCTTTATGGTTAGATTGTATAAGCTTCTTCTATCCTTTTTAGGTAGGCCTGTATTGCTATGAATTTCCTTCTGAGGACCACCTTTGCTGTGGCTGTTGTGTATTCATTGTCATTTGTTTCCAGAAATTTTTGATTTCATCTTTGATCTCATTAGCAATTTGTGTTTTAAATATCAACCAATCTTTAGGTTAGAAAAGATGCTAAGAGTGAAGACTAATTTGGGATGCAAGTTAACAACTACTCAACTACAGGGTGCTCACAATCAAATGGAAATAACTTTGCATCTCCTCATTTCATGTGTTTCCTATTAATTTTGAAAAACTATGTTTCTAAGGTTATGATTTAACATCATTATTTAAGGTATAAAGTATTAAATTCTAAGAGTAACCATCATGTCAAAGGAATACGATGTTAGAGCAACCATAAGTTCTGGACTGCATGAAGGGTGAACTGCTAAGGAAATTGTGGACTTCAAAAACATCCCTTTACGTACAGTTTACAATGTGAAGGTGTATGATGCTGATCCTGATGTCACCACACCAACAAGGAAAACACATAAGGTACACAAGGATCTCACAAGTTCAGATATTGTACACAGAGTCCAGGAGATCATCAATGAAGATCCAGGAAAGTAAATGCACTCCATAGGAAGAGAACTGCAGATGTCGGATGCCACAGTTCACAAGATTATTGCTGAAGATATCAGATATAGATTATATGTTCTTAGAAGATGCCAGTTTATGACACAGCAGACAAAGGAAAGGCACTCTGAAAAAGCAAGGACACTGCTAACAAAATTGAAAATTCCCAAAGAAAAAACCCTCTGATTTTCTCCTCTGATGTAAAATTGTCAGCGGGACCAAATAGTCCACAGAAGCAACAACAGGTGGCTCTGTTAGAATCTTAATGAAGTCCCAATTGTCCTGAATGAAATTTCCTGCTACAGTGATGGTGTTAGGTGTTGTCAGCAATGACCCCACATGATACCATCATGACCCCACATTTTTTCCCACAAGGTTTTAAGGTGACTGCTGATGTTTACCTTGACGTTTTGAGAGAAGTAGCTGTACCATGGGTGAAGCAAGTCACAAATGGGCATCATTTTATCTTCCAACAAGATGGTGTACCAGCACATGACACCAAAAAGGTGCAAGAATTTCTCAGTGTCAGTGTTCCTGAATTCTGGTCAAAGGAAATCTGGCTGCCTAGTTCACCAGATGCAAATCCTTTAGACTATTATGTATGTATTTGAGAGAGAGAAGTTAATAAACAACCTCATTCCAATAAAGAGGCTGTTAAAAGTAGGATTGAAAACATTATGATGTCCATGGATAAAGAAAAGTTAGTGCTCAAGATTCCGAAGTTGACTCGAGTCTATTATTGCAGCAAATGGAGACTTTTTTTTAACAATTAAAAAATGACTATGCTTATGTATTTACATATAAGAATCAATTTATTTTAAAATATAACACTTTTAGCCCTGGCTGGTGGTACAGTGGATGGGGTGCCGGCCTGTAAACCAAGGGTTGCTGGTTCAACTCCCAGCCAGGGTACGTATAACCAGGTTGCAAGCCAGGTCTCCAGCCAGGTCTGTAGCTGGAGGCAGATGAAAGGCAACCATACATTGATGTCTGTTTCCCTCTCTGCATCTCTCCCTTCCTTCTCTCTCTAAAAATATAAATAAAATCTTTTTTAAAAAAGAAAAGAAAATGTAACACTTTTGTGGTACGTTGTTTATTTTATTAAAATTCTGCCAATTCATCACACACACCCTGTATCTGATTCAGGTACATAGGTG
This sequence comes from Noctilio leporinus, assembly GCA_004026585.1. NCBI lineage: Eukaryota > Metazoa > Chordata > Mammalia > Chiroptera > Noctilionidae > Noctilio > Noctilio leporinus. The sequence continues at coordinate 86,489 of PVIW01005807.1, read as the reverse complement.
ATATATATTCTCATATTAGCATTTAAATTAAATGAGATTCCTTTAAAATAGATAGTGGAAATAGACATTTCTAGTAATGAAGGCCCCCAAACTGGGGATGCTTGGGAAATGTATTAATGCTATAGTAAACTTCATTAATCAAATATGAATGTACCTAATTTCTACCTCAACAGACTCTAATAATTTAGTGGTTAGTTTAGGGCCACATAGGAAGTCAACCACAAGTTCAAAAATAGCTAGAATAATATTCTACAAAATGATTTAGATCCTAGAGATTTTTTAACTCAAGTTATTAGATACCATAATTTCTATTCTGTGGGGACCAGCTGAGCACTGCAATTGCCATTATTTCTGAAGGCTTCAACTAGTAAAACATGTAGAGAAACAGAGTACTGAAAGAAATAAGAATTTTTTTTTTTTTTTTTGGTGCATGGAACAAACAAAAATCTACTAAGATGGAAAACTCCAAAAAGAATAAGTTGTAGTTCTAGTAGCTTAAAATAAAGTTTAGTTGTATTACTGGAGGGGGTGGGATCTGACTCAGAATCCAAATTCATTTTTTAAAAAGATTTTAGTTATTATTTCCAGAGAGAGGGAGAGAAACATCAATGTATGGTTGCCTTTCACCTGCCTCCAGCTACAGACCTGGCTGGAGACCTGGCTTGCAACCTGGTTATGTGCCCTGACTGGGAATCAAACCAGCAATCTTTGGGTTTGCAGGTTGGTATCTATCCACTGAACCACCAGCCAGGGTCTAAATTCATTTTTTACTGTGAGTTTGGCACTATCTCTAGGGCAGCTTTCATGAAATTGAGTTCTGCAATACATCATTTCTGTAGTATATTTCACAAAAATAGCATTCTAGTGTAAAGTAAGTTTTATAGAAAAATAAAAATGTTTAATTTACAATATATCTAAAATATTATCATTTAACATGTAATAATGATATAAGCTATTGACATATTTTAATTTTTTTGTATTAACTCTTCAAAATTCAGTACATACTTTATGGTATGTCACAATTTGAACTAACCACATTTTAAGTGCCTACCATATTGAACACTGCAGATTTAAAGAATAAAGGAGACAAAATCTTTTGGGAATGAAAGAAAAAGAAGTAGTTCTTATAATATTTAACATTTGTTGAACACTTAATATATGCTAGGAAATTGTCTAAGTTCTTTATACATACATGTATTAACTTATTTAACTCTTACAGATCTTTAAGATAAGTTATGTTATCCTCATGTTACAAATGAAGCAACAGATGCACAGAAGGGTGAGGTAAATTGTCCAAGGGCCACAGAACTAGGAAGTGCTAGAGCTCAGGTTCAAGCCTTAGCACTAGTCCAGAGTCTATGTATATTTTTTAAAAATACTACTGCACCTGCCCTGATGCCTGTTTTATGTCTGAATAAATAAAAACCTAGGATCTGAAACTCTAGGAGAGAAAACCTCAGGTAGTTCCTAATAAGAGTGGACCTTGAAAAATATGTGTCAAGATGGAGTCCTTGTGGTTAACTGGGCACAAATTCATAACTAGGGTCTAGATCTATTGTCTTCAACAGCCTTTTACCCACACTGCATTTCAGAAAAAACCTGTAGACTCAGGGGCGAAACCTCTTGTATGGTGTCGCTGCCAACTGAGCAGACCTTTATAAAGGAGTTTCTGGAATTATCTTTCAACTAATTGACAAAGTCCTACCCCATCCAATTGGAACTGACCAACTATATCCTCATTTGCAGCAATACTAATCAATAACAGCGGCCCTGTAACAACCAATCAGAATATGCAAAGCAACTGATCATGACACTGCTATCTGAATCAATCACACTGTGCTAATTTGGATTCCCTATTTACATAAAAAATTTGGATTCTGGGACCAAGGTTGGAATGTTCTCAATAAAAAGTGGACTTTTCCTTTGTCTTCTTGGAGTATATTTTTGGTTTCCACCTGAGGCTGATTTCCCAGGTTTGCAAACTGTTCATCTGAATAAACCTTCTCCTTTTACCCCACCTAGATTGGAGACTCGTGCTGCCATTAAATTGGTGGCAGTAACCTTTTGCTGCCAGAGGTTACACTGATCAAGAACTTGACTCTATCCCTCTGAATCTAACCTAGACTCTCTGGTGAATCCCTGCCTCTATTGCAACTCTACCCTCTGCCCCACCAAGTAAACACCTTCACTTTAATAATTGATCACAAATATAAGCCAAAAAATCTCCATATGATTCTTCCTAACATGATGGAACAATGCTGGTACTTCCAAGAAGATGCTACCAAATTCTAAACATGCACATAACAGAAATAAAGCAATTACAGCAAGTGCTGAACACTGTTGCAGTTAGGACTACACCTGCAAGTTTTCCAGGCTTTGTGCATTTTGGTATCTGGATTTGTGACTAGACTCACAGATTAAAAATATGGCTGCCCTGTGGTGAGTACTTATATTGGAGCATTTGATACTGTTGGAGCATTATTCCATTTAATTTTCTCACCAAAATCGTGAGGAAGGTAGATTTTCACATTTCACAGATAAAGATTATAGTGCCAGAAAGATTATGTAAATTTCCCAGGGTCAAACAGCTAATAAGCCTATAAGCAGAAAATCTGGGATTTGAAATTTAGTAGTCTGACATCAGAACCCAAGTTCTTGATATACTGCCCCCCACCACACAACACACAAACTTATTTTTTTGATCATTGCCTAGCCTGGCTTTCTCCCAGGGATGAGCCTGGGATTTATTCTTGTAGTGGACTCAGTAAGGAAAATTAAATTTAACACTTATTTTCTCCAACTAACCAACACATACCTGTTCTTAAAGAACCAGGTCAAATCTCATGCTTCCTGCAGGACGCTTTCCCTAATTTCCCTAGCCCACAATTTATTGGCTCATTCGACAATTGTTTGTTTCCCCATTAAAAAAAAAATTATTCATCATTTCCAGAGAGAAGGGCAGGGAGGGAGGAAGAAAGGGAAAGAAACATCATAGTTATGTGCCTAGACTGGGAATTGAACCAGTGACCTTTGTGTTTCCCCATTTTTATTTATTTACTTTAATTTCTATTATTTAAAAAAAATTATTTATTTCGAGAGAGGAAGGGAGAGAGGCAGAGAGGGAGAAAAACATCAATGTATGGTTGCCTTTCACCTGCCTCCAGCTACAGACCTGGCTGGAGACCTGGCTGGAGACCTGGCTTGCAACCTGGTTATGTGTCCTGGCTGGGAATTAAACCAGCAACCTTTGGGTTCACAGGTTGGCATCAATCCACTGTGCCACCAGCCAGGGCTTGTTTCCTCATTTTTAAACTTGTTCTCTTTCAAAGTTCTTCTAAAGGAAAGGTCCAAGCCCAATAAACTTTCTGGAGAATTCAGTGAACAGTAAAGGTGAGCTGGTGGCCCATCTCTGGAGAAGAAGTTTGGCTCAAATATATCTCCAGGTTTTCAGAGGCCTATGAGCATAGAAAGAGACAGCCTAGAGGTAAAAATATCATCTCATTGGCTGCCCATATTTGTCACCCACTGGCCTATCATGATCACAGCCCAGCCTCAGCTCCAGAACTATCTTTTAGTCCTGATGACACAGGAAGAGGCCACTTTCAGCAGTGCTAAGAAGTTCTGACCCAAATATCTACACACCAAAGTTGTTATTTTATATGGAAATCTGATTGTACCCTAAATAGAATAAAAATCTATGAGAAGGGGCGTTCAGGATGGCACAGTAAGAACCTCTGAAGACTTACTCCGAAACAGTAATGAAAATACAGGGGAAAAAAAGTGTTACAATCAACTTTTACAGAATGCTGGAAAGGATCCAAAAGCTTGCAACAAGGAGTACTGATTGAGTACTGAATCTTGCTAAAAGAACACTGATCTTTGGGGCCTGTTAACTTGCCCTATTCTCATCCTCCCCTGTCCTGCTCAGTGGAAGTCTTGAAAACCAGCAGCCTCGTACCCATGCTAAAACTATGAAAACCAGCTGCCCAGGAGTCACTGGAGGGAGCAGAACAGCTTAGAGCTCCTCAAAAACTTCCATCCCCAGGGCACTGTTACTACATAAACTGTCTCTCAGCTGCCTGAAATTTGTTTTTACTAAAAGATTAAAACCACCAAAATAAAATTTCTAGGTAAAATTCCTTAATTTCCTTGGGTTTGTTCACCATGTTTTGCTTCTCACAGCTATTTGTTACACACATGAAGGACTAGACTGAGGCTACAGTGGTTTTTCTACTCCCACTCCTTCTGCCCCAGATTTTAAATCTTAAAAACTGTATCTTCAGGCACCACTGACACAGAGGGGCTAATTTTTCTATACAGGGATACCTTGAAGATATTATTATTCAGTTCCAGATCACCACAATAAAGTGACTAGTAATGTTTTTGCCTTCAGTTTATAAAAAGAAATGCAACAGCTGTGAAGCACAAAAAAGTGAAGCATATGAAAATGATGTATGCCTGTATAGATTTATTCTAATCACTTTGGCCCAGGGATGGGAGTCAGAAAGAATGACTGGAATAGAGCCAAAGAAAGGATATCTTCTCCACAACCCAATAAGTAAAAGGAAAGGGAAAAAAACCCACTGTGCCAAGGGAGAAAAAAATTGAGGTGGATGGTCAGGAGATGCCCATAGTGAAGCCTGAGGCACAAGTTACCAGGATGATGATCCCAAGCCAGTGAATCCAGAAGCTAAAATCTAGGTGGTCTTTTCCATCCTAATATTTGTTTTTCAGCAATACCCATAGCCTCCATTACCTGCGGTCAACTCCACCCAAGACAGTGGGGCCTCTTGGGCAACCTTAGACCCCAGCCACAGTGTCCTATGTGATACCAGAGAGCAAGGCCAATAAAAGGCAGCTGTAGTAATGAGCTCTGCTTTAATAAAATATTTTCCCAAGGAAGTTATTACATAAAATGAGGACATTTTGTGTCCAGAACACCATATTTTTCTTTTATCAGAACACTAATGCAAGAGTTCAGTAGAAGCTATCTGATAGTCCTCAGAGCTACCAGGGAAAGAGTAGTACAAGAGAGCAGTGGAAAAATACAAGCACAGAAAAGGCCAGGGTTTGCTGGCTTTCTCCTTCCATGCATGGAGGCAATGCACGAAATAAGAATTTGTGGTAAGTAAACAATAACCACATCCCTAAAAGTTTTTACACATGAATGCCTATTTACATCTGTTACTTATTCCAATAAATATTTATTGAGTTCCTACTATGTGCCAGGCACTAGGGATACATCAGTGAACCAAACAGATAAAATGTTTTACCCTCATAAAGTGTGTTATTTTCACCTGTTATTCCTCTTCCTTCTCCTTTTATCTAGTAGAGAACATCAAGTTGTGAATAAGAAGATGGGGTTCTGTCCTAGTTCTGCCAATAATTACATGTGTGATTTTCACTGGCATCTCCAGGCTCAGGTGCCCTCTCTGTAGATCCTGAAGAGCAAAACAGCCATTTCAGAACTATGAAGAACCTCTGTCAACTGATGGTTACTGCCATCATCAATTCAATGGCAACAAGAATCCCCAATATGGGGTGCAGTAAAAGAAGCTTTATTGAATGCAAACAGCTCAGTGATGATGCAGCACGAATGTGAAAACAGTAAGGCTGTGGAACAGCTTAATTGTGATGCAGCCTGGTTGTAAAAACAGCATGGCTGTGAGGTGGCTCTGGGGCCAGGCCTCTCTTCAGCTAGGAAGCACAGCTCTGCTCTACTCCATTCTGGGGGTCTGCCTCTCTGCTCCTGCTCCACCAATTCAATGCCAACAGGAATGCCCAAATTGGGGTGCAGTGAAGAAGGAAACTTTATTTAGTGCAAACAGCTCAGTGGTGATACAGTATGGCTATGAAGACAGTACAGCCATGCAACAGTGTAATTGTGACACAGCATGGCTGTTAAAACAGTATGGCCGCGAGGCAGCTCTGGGACCAGGCATCTCTCCAGCTAGACAGCACTGTTCTGCTCCTTGCTGGCCTGCTCTGGTGAGACATCATTAGTGTTTCAGTGCAGCCAGGAAAGTGCAGTCTTCAGTATTTGGTAGAAAGGAAAAGTACGCTCACTGAGCCAGAGGGGAGCTGATTTATATAAACAGAAGTCCCTGTCCCTGGTCCCTGATTAGTCTCTCATGCAAATGAGGACTCCAAATCTTCATACTTGGGTCCAAAAGGCACTGTCCTGATGGTCAGTGAAGAAGCTGATGGGGGATACAGCTTTGCTGCTCTGATTGCATGGAGAAAGCCTCAGTCCTATTGGTTGAAATAGGATTCTAGGAACTCCTTTATAAGGGCTGGCTCAGGTGGCAGGAAATGTGCAGGCAGGCAGTTCAGTGCAGACTTCTCTGTGAAGTGTAGTTAGTGGGAGAGGCCTCTGTGTAGAAATGGCTGCTAGGGTCTGTTTTTAAAAAACTGAGTCCAGTTAGCCACCAGGAGCCCTTCTTTTTTTTTTTTTTTAATTAAATTTTGTTGTTGTTGTATTACATCCATCCCCTTTTTCTTCCCCTCTGTCCCCTTCCCTACCCACCCACTCCCCCACAAAGTCAATCCCACTTGTCAGGAGCCCTTGTTAGTAGGTATCTTCTTTTTTAAGGTCCACACCCCAAATCAAGCTAATAGACTCTGTTTTTCAGGGGCTCACAGCCCTGAGAATTGTAATAAAAAATTGAAGTTGACAGAAAAGAAAAAGGGAAAGACAATGAGGGGAAGAAGAGATCTGAAAGTTTCCCAAACAACTGGAACTGACTATAGGCCTTGAGTGTTGGACAAGATCTGGGTACGTGTGAATGGACAGGAACACTTTTCAAGGTAAAATATAGAGGGAATATGCAGATCTAGTAGTAGAAGAAGGATAAGCAAGGCTCCTAGTGGGGAGAAAACAGTAGTTTGATGTGGCTGGAACACATTGAAAGAACAGAACACTAATTCACATGAATTTTAAAAAATGAAACAAGAAATAGAGACAGCTTCTACTTGGTCCATAATCATGAGGTCAGTTGGTGGTTGAACTTATCATTTATGGCTGATATCATTGTGTGCTTACTGATTACACAATTTCAATAGGACTTCTATTCTGACATATATAGAATGAGTTACCTGCCAAGAGCCATTTGTGTGTGTAAAATACATGCAGACATATATGTAAGCTTTAAAAGTGAATCAGTTTCTACCAGATTAAAAGAATGAAACTCCTATTTCCAACATCATTGTAAATAACATTATTTGTTTTCCTCTGACCTCATACAGTGAGATAGAGGAGAGCAAACATCTCTAACCCTCTGGTTACTAAGTACTATTTGTTACCAAGGAAGATTGAAGAGCTAACAGTCTTCACAGACAGTTTCAATACTAACACCATCAGTGTCTTATACAAATACCTCAAATAAGCTATGCTGAGGCAGGCCTTCATACAACCACAGCAAAGTAGAAATTACTATTATTATTTACATATTTTATTTATTATTTTTAGAGAGAGGGAAAGGGAAAGAGGCAGAGAGGGAGAGATACATCAATTTATGGCTGCCTTTCACCTGCCTCCAGCGACAGACCTGGCTGGAGACCTGGCTTGCAATTTGGTTATGTGCCTGGCTGGGAATTGAACCAGCGACCTTTGGGTTCACAGGTTAAAATTATTTTTTATAAATAATTCAAAATAATTGACTAAAAATGATTAGTGGGATTTTCTCAAAGGATTTTTTACAACAGGCAACTATAATATTAAATATTGTATTCACTTACTAATTTGCCAGTGTTCATGATTAATTTTTCCTTAGAAAATAAGACCCACATCTGTTAATTTTAATCAAGATGTTCAGTTAAAGAAATAAATAGTTCAAGATCTTATTTTAAAAGAAAGTGCAATTGCCTGCATAAGTTTCATTTAGCACACTGAGTGACTTCTCTCTCTACTCTTCCCTCCTCTGCCCACTTCTGTCCACATTGGTGTCTGGGACCAAAGAGTGCAGCAGCAGCAAAGCTAAATGCTTTGTCATTAGCCTGTTTTTTCTCTTTCAACTACTTGTCTTCCTTGTTCGTTATACTCTGTTCTTTTTTTGTTAACCAATTGTTCTACTTCAGTTTGGGTTACTATTGCTCTGTGATAAACCAGTCCAAAACACAGTGGCATAAAACATTATTTTACTTTGCTCTCAGATTTTGCTTCAGGAACTCAGATGGTCCAGCAGTGATGGCTTGTTTCTGTCTGTTCCATGATGTCTGGGGCCTCAGCTGACAGACTGAACATCTAGGGGCTTTAATCATCTAGAGGTGTCTTCATTTATAGGTCTCCTGGTTGATGTTGGCTATTAGCTGGAATTGCAGCTGAGGCTGCTGCGCAGAGCATTGATAGGTGGTCTCACCTTGGGCCTGGGACTTCTCAAAGAACTAATGGCAGCCTCAGGGTAGTGATGCTTCTTACATCCAAGTTGAGGACTTATCTGCAGTGTCCCTGCAGATAAGGCAGAAGCTGCACTGCCTTGTATAGTCTAGTCTCACAAGTCAGTCACATTTCTCCCTGTACTATTGGTTACTCCAACCAAAGTCTGCCCAGATTCAAAGCAGAAGGGACATCAACCCTACTTCTCAATGGAGGGATGGCAAGGTCACATTATAAGAGAGTGGGGGATAAAAGAAGCTGTTGGGGCCCTCTTTGAAAAACACATTGTTACATCCTCCTGTCTACTTCTTCTTGGCCTAAGTACCTAAGTACTCTGATCTGTTTTATTTTTTTTTTTAAGATTTTAAAAACTTGGGACCTGGCTGGTAGCATAGTGGATAAGGCGCCAGCCTGTGAACCCAAAGATCACCAGTTCGATTCCCCCAGCCAGGGCACATAACCAGGTTGCAAGTCAGGTCTCCAGCCATGTCCGTAGCTGGAGGCAGGTGAAAGGCAGCCATACATTGGTGTCTCTCTCCCTCTCTGCCTCTCTTCCTACCCTTCCTCTCTGAAAATAATAAATAACATCATAAAAAAAGATTTTTAAAAATCATTATTTCCAGAGAGAAAGGAAAAGAGAGGGGCAGAAAGGGAGAGAAACATCAATGTATGGTTGCCTTTCACCTGCCCTCAGCCATGGATCTGGCTGAAGACCTGGTTTGCAACCTGGTTATGTGCCCTGCATGGGGAATGGAACCTCTGACCTTTGGGTTCGCAGGCTGGTGCCTTATCCACTGTGCTACTAGCCAGAGCCTGTTTTTCTTTTTCTTTTTGTTGTTGTTGTTGTTTGTTTGTTTTTTTAAGGAAAAACATCCTCAAGAGACTATTTTTACTGTTAGATGGTAACCAGATGCTTTCATCCATATCCAGCCACCAATCTTTCCTGTTCAGTGCAACTAACTTATTTCTCTGCTATATATGGCTCCTGGTAGAAAGGGGATTCGGTCCTTTACAGGTTGCTGGACACAGCACTGATCGGTCTAAGGAAAAAGCAGCCATTGCCATTTGGGAGCTGGTCTGACCCTCACAGCGAAGCCTTGGTGTCCTGATGAACATAAATGATTTCACATACCATCAGACAAGGCCACTATGTGACCACAGTGCCTAAGACAGATGCAAGACCACTGCAATAATGTTTGAAAAGACAAAACTTAAACCTTGACCAAACCACAAAAAATAACCAAGCATCCTCCTAGCCTAGCTAATAGAGACTGCTGCTGCTTTAACAATTAGCCTCCTCCTAGTCTATTCTCCTTCTAGGTGTGATTCATGAAGATACCCAATCATGGAATTACCTCATGTATATTGTTACTTCTTAACAGAACCCAATCCAAAAGAAAGCCTCGCTTCTTTAAACCATCCTCCCCATCACCTAATGCAAGTCCCAATCCTCTGTAACACCTCTGTGATACCCCTTTCAAGTTTCCCATGGTGTGTATTCTCACTACATGAACTGAGTAATCAACCCTACCTGATCAAACATGCATATGCTTGGTGATCTTTGGTTAGAGTGCCCAGGGAACTCCTCTAAGCACATCGAAAGTAGAGAACACATTTCTGCTGAGGTCAGTTCCAATCTCCTGAACTCCAGCTTTCTGTCAGACTTTGGCTCTTTTACAATGCAATTTTGAAAGACAACTATATGAATTCCTTAGACCTCCATGAGCTATTAAAATGCCCCTACTGTTATATATATATATATATATATATATATATATATATATATATATGTGTATATATATATACACACAAACACACACACACACACACACAAACACACACACACCACACATAATAAACATATACATGTTAAGATTAGGTCTTCTAGCTGTCCTCATCACCTTATCACGTGCAGACAGGTTACAGTGGTAACAGTGGCAATACCTGCTCTGTCCCCAACATGCTCACAGGACCCAAGGGCAACCTGGCTGCATGCATACAGGTACTTAAGCCTCTGCTGTGGGAAAAGCAATAGGTATGCACCTGGCAACTACCTTATCAGTTGCAGATACCAGATTCTAAAATATATTTTTGCCCCTTCCTCCTCCTATTGAGTTCATTTTTCTCTAAACTTATTTTACAAAGAAAATGTGACATTAATTATGATATTCACGTTCCCTCTTTTTTACAGTTCTCACTCACTTGATGCAAAGACTCTCATCCTCAGAAAAACCATTGCAAATAAAACAATTACCTCTCATAGCCTTGCAGTTGGGTAACAGACCTAAAACCTTACTCTACTTCAGGTTAGAGACACATACTGATTTAAAGTTGCTAAGGGAATCAGCAGTCACAGCAGGACATTGGAAACCTATGAATTTGAATTCTGAAGCAATCATGTGTTACTTGCTCTGACAGGTATGGCCCAAAATTCTCTTTGACATCATTTGTCTGCTCTCAGGGTCTGTTAGATGGGGAATGCTCAAGTAAAAAAAAAAAAAAAAAAATTAAATCACTCCTGCTTAGAAATAATTTAGGAGAGGTCAAAGATGGCAACAGAGTAGAGAGCAGTGCTGATGGTGTTCTGAAGTACCAGAGCAGCTGGAGGACAGGATAGGGAGCCCAAGGGGACTTCAGGTCCCTAAGAATTGGAGCGGTCAGCACCTGGACTCAGGGGAGCACAGCCCAGAGGCAGCGGAGAACTGCAGGAGAGCAGCCCACAGGTCCAGAATACTACCAGACAGCCCAAATAAAGGACAAACCAAGAACAACAAGAGGAGAAAATCTAGGAGACTGCAACATTGAACTCCACAAATCTCCTAACACAGAAGGGTGCTCAACTAAGGCAAGGAAGCAAAGCAGGTTAATCCAAGAAAAAACAAACAAACAAAAAAAGCAAGTAACAACAGACACCCAAAATGGGGAAAAAAAGAATCAGTCCATCACCAAAAGGAAAGGAAGAATCCCCAGAAAGATCACCAAATGAAACAGAGACACCCGAAGTATCAGATAAGGAATTCAAAAGAATGATGATAGAGAAGCTCAATGAGCTCAGCCAGATCAAAGAAAACTATAAACGACTCCAGGAGAACTACAAAGAACTCCAGGGAAGTTACAAGGAACTTACTGAGAGCTACAACAGCATGAAAAAGGACATAGAAACTATCAATAAGTGCCAGGAGGAAATGAAGAATACAATTTCTGAATTGAAGAATACAAAAGGAATCAACAGTAGGCTAGAGGAAGCAGGGGACCGAATCAGCAAGTTGGAGTATAAACTAGACAAATACTCCAAGACAGTGCAAGAAAATAAAAAAAGGCTGAGCAAGATTGAAGAGGGTTTAAGAGAGCTGTAGGATAACATGAAACGTAACAACATCCATATCATAGGGATACCAGAAGGAGAAGAGAAACAAGGAATAGAAAACCTGTTCAAAAAAGTCATGATAGAAAATTTCCCTAACATGATGAGTGAAAACATTAATCAAGTTCAGGAAGCACAGAGGGTCCCAATGAAGATCAACCCAAACAGACCAACACCAAGGCACATTATTATTAAAATGGCTAATTTCAAAGACAAAGACAGAATCCTAAAAGCATCAAGAGAGAAACGACAAATAACATATAAAGGGGCTCCAATAAGGCTATCAAATGATTATTCAACAGAAAAAATTCAAGCCAGAGGGAATGGCAAAAAGCATTTCAAGTGATGGTAAACAAAGGCCTGCAACCAAGGATACTCTACCCAGCAAGGCTCTCATTCAAGATAGAAGGAGAAATAAGGAGCTTCCCAGACAAAAAAAGACCAAAAGAATACATCTCTACCAAACCAGCATTGCAAGACTGAATAACATGCTTTTAAGCAATGAAGGGGTTAACAATGAGATCAAAGGTGAAATCAAAAAGTTCCTGGAAACAAATGACAATGAACACACAACAGCCCAAAACCTATGGGATACAGCAAAGGCAGTTCTAAGGGGGAAATTTATACCAATACAGGCCTTCCTAAAAAGGTCACAAGAAGTTTATAAAAACAACCTAACCACAAAGCTGCAAGAACTAGAGGAGCAACAGCAAACAAAGCCCAGAGCAAGTAGAAGGAAGGATATCATCAAGATCAGAGCAGAACAAAATAACTCAGAGATTCAAACTACAATTCGAAGAATCAACAGGTCCAGGAGCTAGTTCTTTGAAGAAATAAACAAAATTGACAAGCCTTTATCCACACTCATCAAGAAAAAGAGAGAGAGGATCCAAATAAACAGAATCAGAACTGAAAGAGGGGAAATCACAACTGATACCCCAGAAATACAAAAGATTGTAACAAATTACTACAAACAACTATATGACAAAAAATATGACAACCTGGATGAAATGGACACATTTCTGGAAAGGTATAATCTACCAAAACTGAACCCAGAAGAACCAGAAAGCCTGAATAGGCCAATAACAACTAGTGAAATTAAAGAAGTAATCCAAAATCTCCCAAATCACAAAAGCCCTGGACCAGATGGCTACACAGGTGAATTTTACCAAACATTTAAAGAAGAACGAACTCCTATCCTTCTCAACCTATTCCAAAAAATACAGAAAGAGGGAAGACTCCCAAACTCTTTATATGAGGCCAATATTATTCTAATCCCAAAACCAGGGCAAGACACAACTAAGAAAGAAAGCTACAGGCCAATATCTCTGATGAACACAGATGCTAAAAAACTCAACATAATAATGGCCAACCAGATTCAACAGTATATTACAAAGATCATACACCATGATCAAGTGGGTTTCATTCCAGGGATGCAAGGGTGGTACAACATTCATGAATCAATAAATGTAATACACCACATCAACAAATTGAAAGACAAAAACCATATGATCATATCAATAGATGCTGAAAAAGCATTTGATAAAGTACAGCAACCATTTATGATAAAAACCCTCAGCAAAATGGGAATAGAGGGAGCATACCTCAACATCATAAAGGCCATCTATGAGAAACCTGAAGCCAACATCATACTTAATGGACAAAAACTGAAAGATTTCCCCCTAAGATCAGGAACGAGACAAGGCTGTCCACTTTCTCCACTTCTATTCAACATTGTCTTGGAAGTTCTAGCTATAGCCATCAGAGAAGATAAAGGAATCAAAGGTATCAAAATTGGAAAGGAGGAAGTCAAACTGTCATTATTTGCAGATGATATGATAGTGTACATACAAAATCCGATGGGCTCCACCAAAAACTTACTCAACCTAATAAGCAAATTTAGCAAAATAGCTGGGTATAAAGTCAGTATCCAGAAATCAAAAGCATTGTTGTATACCAATAATGAAACAACAGAAATAGAAGCGAAAAAACAAATCCCATTAACCATAGCAACAAGAAAAATAAAGTACCTAGGAATCAACTTAACTAAGGAGGTAAAAGACCTGTACTCAGAAAACTACAGAACAATGAAGAAAGAAATCAAGGAAGATACAAATAAATGGAAGCATATACCATGTTCATGGATGGGAAGAATTAACATCATTAAAATGTCCATACTACCCAAAGCAATCCACATATTCAATGCAATCCCAATTAAAATACCAATGACAGACTTCACAGAAATAGAAAAAATACTTCAAAAATTTATATGGAGCCATAAATGCCCATGAATAGCCACCGCAATCTTGAGAAAGAAGAACAAGGTAGGAGGAATCACAATCCCGGACTTCAAACAATACTACAAGGCTACTGTCATCAAAACAGCATGGTACTGGCATAAGAATAGACATATAGATCAATGGAACAGAATAGAGAGCCTAGAAATTAACCCAGGACTCTATGGTCAACTAGTATTTGACAAAGGGGGAAGGAACATCAAATGGGGTAAAATCAGTCTCTTCAACAAATGGTGTTGGGAGAACTGGACAGCAACATGCAAAAAGATAAAACTAGACCACCAACTTACACCATACACCAGAAGAAACTCAAGATGGATAAGGGATTTAAACATAAGCAGTGCCACCATAAAGGTCCTGGAGAAAAATATAGACAGTAAACTTTTGGATATCCTATGCAGAAATATGTTTACTGATACTTCACCAAGGGCAAAGGAAATCAAAGAACGAATCAACAAATGGGACTATATCAAATTGAAAAGTTTCTGTTCAGCTTAAGAAAATATCAGCAAAATTCAAAGGGAACCAACTGTATGGGAAAACATAATCGCCAATGAAACATCAGACAAGGGTCTGATATCCAAAGTATATAAAGAACTAATGTGACTCAACACTAGGGAGGCAGACAGCCCAATTAAAAAATGGGCAAAGGACCTGAACAGACAACTCACTGAGGAAGATATACAAAGGGCCCAGAGGCATATGAAATAATGCTCAACATCACTAGTCATCAGAGAGATGCAAATTAAAACCACAATAAGATACCACCTCACACCTGTCAGAATGGCAATCATCAACAAATCAACAAACAACAAGTGTTGGCGAGAATGTGGGGCAAAGGGATCCCTGGTGCACTGTTGGTGGGAATGTAGGCTTGTGCAGCCACTGTGGAAAACAGTATGGGGTTTCCTTGGAAAACTAAAAATGGAACTGCCTTTTGATCCAGTGATTCCACTACTTGGACTATACCCAAAGAATCCTGAAACACCAATTCATAAGAACTGGAGAGTATTATGCTTAGTGAAATAAGCCAGTCAGTGAAGGACAAATATCATATGATCTCACCCATTACGGGCCAATAATGAGCAAAACTAACAACAAGCAAAACAGAACCAAGTATATGAATACAAGGAATAGGCCTTCAGTGGTCAGGGGGAACGGGGTTGGGGGGAGGGGGGAGGCAGAGGCAAAGAAGGGGAGCAGCTTAGACAAGAACCTAGTATAAAGGAACCATGGACATGGACAACAGGTGACATTGAGCTTGGGGGGAATGGGTGGGTGGGAAGGGGGACAGATGGGAGCTAAAAGGGGATGGATGTAATACAACAACAATAAAATTAAAAAAGAAAAAGGAAAAGATATGGAGAAAATCTAAAACAGTAAAAAAAAAAAAAAAAAAAAAAATCCTGTCTGTAAAGACTCGGTGCAGATTACGTAGAGATGAGGACTGGTGGGGAAGAGAGGAATCAGGGCACAAGTGTGAAAGGCTCACCAACTCATAAAATTCAATTAATATTCAAGTGTCATGTGTGAGTGGTGATGGGGTTCAGGATATTCTATCCCAAAATATTAAACCTTGACACATTGAATACTCTAAGCTGAAGGAGTTTGAGAAAACATCAAAAGCAGGAAGGTCACTTTGACTGCCTGCCTCATTCTCCCTTGAAACAGGTGATAAAACCGTAATGTGAAAGGTGCCCTTCTTTTACCCGGAAAAAATTAGCATGTTTCTCTCTGAAGACAAAGGGATGCCTAGAAGAATCCTAACAAACAGGTCTTGCTAAGTTTCCTCCAGTTTACTACACTTACCTCACATTCCTTAACCTCTTCTATTCTTCCCATGACTGTCTGTCCACTCTTTATCAAACCTAGCATAATATACTCAGTTCTATTTCTTTGAGCCTTTATTTCCTTATGAAGGCTCTTATGTTACATAAAACATAAATACATTTGTTTCTTTCCTGTTAATCTTTGTCACTTTATTTTCAGACCCATGTCTGGGACTATACAAGGGTCAAGAAAAACATTTTTCTCCCCAACATTGTCCTGATGACTTCCTTGGAATGTGAATATGACAGACCTTTAGATTTCTGAAACATCTAGGGCATTGGTCATCCCAGTATCTTACTGGTCCTTGCAAAGGCTAATAGACCCAGGCTAGTTTGTTTGAACTTTTGTGTGTCTGTTATGTGCACACACATGTTTGATTTTGGGCTTTTACTTGTTTTGCTTTGTAACTGGCCTGGAGAGAGAGTTGGAATCCAACACTGACAGCGATCTGTAATCCTTAGTGTGCCTGGTCATTTAGGGGCTCATGGCAGGCTTTGCAAGGTAGGTAGAACTGTGGTCTGCCACCCTCCTGGAAACTGTTTGGGTTAATCCCTAAAGAGAAGTTTCAAGTTACACCCCGGCACAGTAAGATTTGTTATCCTCTGGGCTCTAAAGTGAATAAATTACTTCTAAGGAGGGGGTTTCATTGAGGGTGGAAAAATAGTACTCATCATACCTTCTCAATTCTGACTCCTTATACTAATCTTTGTGTCAACTAGATCCTCATAGTTTTCCATGTTTAAATTAAAAAACTTATCAACAGAAGGAACATCTGTTTGTTTTTGGTTATGACACAAGTCAGTGTGTGAGTTCCACTATAAACAACTAGCTATTTGTATATAACTCAGCAAGTAACTTGTTTTTTGTTTTTGTTTGTTTATGGTAGAAGGTACTCTGACACCTATGATGAGTGAAGAAAAAACTGAGGGAAATCTTGCTTTATTTTTAGTTTGGGAAGATTCATCTTTGCTCATCCATTCAAAGTATACAAACAAACAACAAAAACAAGGCCATTTTATTTCATATCTACTGTGACTTAACATAGGCATATCTAACCTTTAGGAGTGTGCCTAGTCTTTCTTAGAGATGTGCTTTCTAGTTCACTAATGTCAGATCTGTTCTCCATATGTAGTTCCAGAATCAGCGGTATCAGTATCTTCTAGGAACTTGTTAGAAATGTAAATCTGGGTGCCTATCCCACAACCGCTGACTCAGCAACTTTTCGGCTCCATGTACAAGGGAGAGGCCTTGCTCTAAGATAAGTCTGACCCTTTAGCAGGGGTCCTGGAGGTGCCATTTTGGTGGGCAAATACTCTCACCAGGAACAAACTAGTTTGGGCCTTACGTGCTATTCGGTTCTTAAGGTAACTGCATCTCAGCTAAGCATACCGGGGAGAAAACGGCTGTTTTACCCTGCTTATTTTATCTTCAAAATGTAAAATCAAAGACCATCACAAATCACACATTCAGGGGAGTTTGGAGAACCGCCCCCCCCCCGTAGATTTTCAAAAACATTTGATGTATTACCTCTGTCTTTTCGTATTGTAATTGCCTGTCTCCAAATGCATCTACAACTAACAGACTGTAAATGTTGAAGATAAAGGCTAAGTTCATAAAGGCTAAGTTCTTGCCTCTTGCACTATCCAACACGGAGCAGGTACTCAGTAATTTGTTAAAGGGAATCGATCAACCCATAAAAAGTGGAATCTTAAACTGACTACCCAACAAAACCATCCCATAAAGGTACAATTCATATGTGCTAGTGCCCTGACAACATGTTTCACCCCCCGCCCTGCCGCCTTGTTTCACCCTCTGTCATCTGTTCGCTATGTCCCCCATTCCCAAACGACCAGAAAACTCACACTTCTCAACACCTACACAACAGTTTCACTCCCCCTTCCGTCACCAACTTCATCAACGCGCCGCCAGGTCCGTCACTCTGCTAGTTCCCAGTACTCCTCGACTCCTCTTAGTTCCGTTCCCCTCTCCCTGCGAGGCTGCAGGAAAGACATGCCTAGGCGTTCAGCCCAAAAGAAATGCTACAAACCTTCGCCTCCTCTGCTCTCCCAGCGAGGCCAAAGGCCCTTGCCTCAGGTCCTCGGAGAGCATCTGCGGCGGCAGTGACCAAATCCTAGCCTGCGGCCAGCTCTCACTTATGGCCGGTCATAATAGAGAAGCGCACCGGATATTTCCCAGGATCCTATGGGGGTGACATACAATGGACCTCCCACAATCCTCTCCGCCTCAGCTACCCCCCCCCACAGCCCTCACATTAACCCCTTAACGCCCACGTTCACAGGTCCTTCAATCTTACAGCTGGAGATTACCTGATTCAACGATCCAGGTCACTTATCTGTTAAAAGACATGAAAGACCGTGCCTGTCTTCTGAGCCATAACCATCTATTGAACCTTTTCTCAGTTGGCTTGTCAACTGACCAATCATTTTAAAATAGAAGCTTAATTTGTTGAACTAACGCGAACATTTCATAATTATGCCTTTAAGGCTCCAGATCAAACCAAATCGAAATTTGCAGTTTCTGACTATTCACCTTGAACCTGTGCCCCTTCTACCCCTCCAGTCCCCATCTCTTTTTGGTTCTTGTCTATTTAATTTTATGCCTCAATGGTTAAGAGCACAGACTTTGTAAACCTGACACTCTGGTTTTGAATCTCTACCCTACCACTGTCCAACTGTGGAATCTTAGGCAAATGATTTAAGCATCCTATTCCTTGGCTTCCTCATCTGTAGAATAGGTATAATAGTCGTAAGTACTCTCAACAAAAGTTCACTGCCACCAATCTAATGTCAACAAAAGCCCCAAATGAGGGCTGAGGAAAGAAAATAAACTTTATTCTAAAGAACATCGTCTCTTCAAAAATTCAGATTATAGAGGGCTTTTTAGTTGGTTGTTTTTGATTTTTCCAATGTAACTGAAACATTTTCAACCTCATAAAAACATGATACCCTTAGGCTTAAGACCTGAGTTCTGGGAATCCTGACATAATTTTAGCAAACCCCATTAAATCTGCCTCCTTAGTAACGGCTGATGATAGTAACTGTCTGTGCCCTTCTAAGATCTCTCAGCCTGCTGGCCAGGCCTGTGTCCCTCAAGGATATCTTAGCCTGTCTGTGAGAACCTGGCAACCCCCCTCTTGTAGTAAGCCTCTGTTCTCAGAGCCAAATCCCCCAAAGCCATCAATAGTCTCTTCAACTCCTTCCCCCCTTAACCCCTTTAAAAACCTCTGCCTTTCTTCTGTTACCTGCTGAAATCTTCCTGCCTTCCTGGTCTCAGGGGCTTGTGCAGCTGGCTAAATAAATCTTTAAATTCATAGCCTGTTCCCTTGTCATTCCTCCTCTCACTCTCGCCCGATCTAACAAATATAATTAAATTTTTCTAGTGATGTGAGAAATGTTGGTTGTTTCTGAAAAGCCCCTTTTCAAATAAATCACAATATTTATAGGTGTGAGAAATATGCTCACCCAGTCTGTAAAACAAATGGACAGTGAGGCCAGGAGTATAGTGAGCGAGGCATTTATTTGTGTTCTTGCAAGAGTGGGTACCTGGTGGTATCTGGTGGGCAGGCACCAGATCCAGGAAGGAATGGATAAATTTATCCCTGACGTGGGCAATCCCTCCCCCGTTTCCTCACTGGCTGAGAACTTTAGAGCCACAATCTAGCGCGATCATGTCTAAAGAAATGATTGGGCAGTTTAAACCCTAGTGCGGGCAACTTTTGGTGCAAATATGGCCATCCGTCCTTTCCTTTGTTCTCGGAGGTCACAGTCTCACTTTGTTAATCTTGTTCATTCAGAGACCTCCTGACTTGTCTGTAGTCTGACTCAGTTGTTAATCATTCCCTAAGGTGGTATAGACCAGTTTGAGAGTCACCTTTCTCCTTATTCCCTACATAGGTCTTGTGTGGTAATTTAGTTGTGTACAAGACTGTCAGTATAGCTTAGGAAAAAATATTATATGAGGTCTGCCTGGAAAAAGTCCAGCCGTTGTTAATATAACAAGAGTGATTTGCTTGACATCGATGTAACCTGGCAGCCAAGGAGAGTGGACTGGAATGGGCATGCATGAATAATGACTTCATTGTACTAGTCAATGGGGGTGGCAGACACCATTCAATGAGCATATGTACTGTGTGGGTGTTGCATTAAAATGACTGAGCAATGAAACTGTATCAAGTTTTGCAGTAAGCTTGAACATTTCTCTGCAGAAACTATCTGGATGATTCTGAAGGCCACAGCTATGTGCAACTGGTGATTGGCAGCTTCACCATGATAATGAGCCTGCTCACACATCATATCTCATGCAGAGATTTTTTGTGAAAAACGTCAAATCACCTATGTGACTCAACCCCCTTACCATCCAGATTTGGTGTTCTGCAACTTCTGGCTTTTCCCAAAACTAAAATCACCTTTGAAAGAGGAGATTTCAGACCATCATTGAGATTCAGGAAAATACAAGGGGATAGTTGATAGCGATTGGGAAAACTGTGTGTGATCCAAAGATGCCTACTTCAAAGGGGACTGAGAAGTGTATCTTCTGCAGCAAGTGTCTCTTTCATGTTACTTGGCTGGATACCTTCTGGACAGACCTCATATCCATACAAAGGGATACAGGGTGGGGCAACAGTAGGTTTACAGTTGTTCATATAGAAAATAATATGATAATTAATAAATAATAATACAAGAATAAACTGTGTTTCACAAACTCACAACTGTAAACCTACTTTTGTCCTACCATATATATATATATATATATATATATATATACATAAAATTTCATAATTGGATATAGTATTCAGCAATTGGAAGATATGTTTTTGTCAATGAAAAATAAAATATTTATGAGGTCTCTAGAAATTATCTAGCCATGTAATATGAAAAACAGAGACATTTATTTGAAGAAGACACAAGATACAAGAAACATTGTACATAGGACAACGACACATCAGCCCTCTTCAAAGTAGGCACCTTGGGACCTCACACAGTTCTCCTAGCATCTCTTCCACTGCTCAAAACACTCTGCAAAGTCCTTCGTTGGAATTGCCATCAATTGCCTTGTTGTCTTTTCCTGAACCTCATTACTGGTCTGAAATGTCTTCCCTTTCTTTCAAAGGTGATTTTAGTTTTATGAAAAGCCATAATTTACATGGCACCAAATCTGGGCTGTAGCGTGGCTGAGTCACCTGGGTGATTTGATGTGTCACCAAAAACTGCATGAGGCATGATGCATGAACAGGCATGTTGTGATGAAGCTGCCAATCACCAGCTACCCCTAGCTGTGGCTGTTTTTCTCATATTGTGTCTCTTAGCTGATGAAAAATATTGAGGTAGTACTCCTTATTGATTGCTTAGCTGGAGGGGCATACTTGTGATGGACACCTTCCTAATCAAAAAACACGTTTAACATGGTCTTGATCTTGCTGCAACTTTGCTGCACCTTCTTCAAGCATGGAGAATGGAGAATCAGGCAACTTCCATTGGGACAACTGGGCCTTTGTTTCTGGACCATAGCTGTATACCCGTGATTCATCTCTGGTTATGACCGTCTTGATAAAATGTGGTTCGTTGGTAGCAGTTGGAATCAAATCATAAGCAACTGCAGCATATAATGTTCCTTCTGTTTGTTAGCAGAAGCCATGGAATGACTTTTGCCACAACAGACTTCATACCAAGATCCTGTGCCAAAATCTCAGACACAGTAGTTTTTGTGCATTTCCAGATCAGCTTCTGGTTCTCACACTGCCAGTTGCCAGTCTTTGTTGATTGCAGCCCTTATATGTTCAACATTCTCAGGTGTTCTGCTTGTTGCAGGCCTTCCAGAATGTGGGTTAATTTCAACAGATTCTTGACCATCTTTGAAGCATTTGTGCCACGCTTTTATTTGCGCTGCACTCATTGCATTGTTCCTGAAAGCCTTTTGAATTATCCAGTAAGTATTCATGGAGGAATGTTCTAGCTTAACACAAAATTTGATGCAGATTCATTGCTCTACTTGCTCAGTCACTTTGAATGCAATGACCACACAGTACATATGCTCATTCAATGGTGTCTACCACCCCCATTGACTAATACAGTGATATCATCATTGTTCATGCAGGTGCATTCCAGTCCACTCTCTTTGGCTGCCAGGTTAAATTGATGTCATGCAAAATGTTCTTGTTATATTAACAATAGCTGGACTTTTTATGGACAGACCTCCTATATATACTGATGAGGATATGACTTTCCTAACTTATCTATAACAATGGTTAAGTACAAGTTTGGTAAGGGTAATTGAAGAAGGGTGAATTACCCATTAATTTAAAATTTTAAAGTACTTAAACTTTAAGATGAAGAGAATTACACAGGGGAACAATATGTTATTTTCTTTTCAGAAATAAAAAGAAAAGTATATGAGGGAAAATATGTAAATTTTATTATAATAGTCCCCTTGTTGATATTTCTAAAGATTTTTTGGCCATCAACCTTTAAGGGTTTCCACAGTTGCTTATGGTTAATGTCACATCATCCATCGATAACCAAGAGTGTTTTCCAAGTCCATCATCTATCTTTCAAATTGCACCAGTTTTATCACAGAAATTATATGGAATTTCAGTACCACAGTGTTTCATCTAAAATACACATCTTTCCCAGCCTAGGACACAGCTACTCATATTCTAAAAGCCTAGGTCAGATGTTGCTCCCTTTGTGAGTCCCTCCCCAGTCTCATTTCTCCATGGCAGGAATCATCCTTACCTTACATTTGCATTCATAATTCTTAATGCATACCTCTTTTAGACCATATACTATCTCACTGTGTTATAATTATATACTACATTTGTTAGCAATTGTGTTTGGCTCATTAAGAACCCATTATTTTGTTATCACATCAAAGAAATTCAAAGGTAGGCAATTCAGTATTGTCATGGTGGCTCCTTTTATCTTTCTGCTGTTTTTCCAAGATCAAGCTATGCCTACCTAGCTCAAGTTTTTCTCAGTGTATCATTATGATTGCTGTAGTTTCAGCCATCATATCCATACCTGGGTGAGAGTGAATAATAAGGTAACTAAAAGGGCCCCTGAGTTTAGCAGTTTCATAGGTACAATTAGTCCTACTCTCTCACACTGGTGCATGCATGTGTAGAGTGCAGGTGCATGCGCACATGCACACACACACACACACACAATTATGAAGCTTTCTAGGAAGCTCTACCACACTCATCAACTTCCACACACATACCATTGTCCTTAGTCACATGGGCATCCCTATCTGAAAAGGTGGGAAATTACATTTTTAAAAATCTGGATACATAGCTACTCCTCAACAAAATAAGATTTTATAACTTAGAAAGAAAGGGGAGAAAGGATATGTGATAGTCGACTAATGGTCTCTGCTCCCCACCTCTTTTTGTCATATTTGTTTCTTTATCTAGAGTAATTCCTGGAATGTCTAGTGTATGTCACATTCATTTTGTATTTCCATATTCAGAACAGTACAAGATACTCAATGATTTACTGTTTATTTTCTTCAACTGCAATATGAAGGGTTAGTTTGTGTAATCTGCCTAGGTAAAAAAGATTCCATCTTTATCACAATAATTTCCATGCTTTATGTTTACTACTATATCCTTAATTATTTATATTCTTAATTAGTTAAGAAAACAAAGCTTTTTTACTTATGAAAGAGCTACAGTTCTTGATCATCATGTTACCTAATATATTTTTAAAAGATTGTATTTATTTATTTTTAGAGAGAGGAGAAGGGAAAGAGAGAAACATCAATGTGCAAGAGAAGCATGATTGGTTATCTCTTGAATGCCCCCAACTGGGGACCTGGCCCACAACCCAGGCATGTGCCCCAACTGGGAATCAAACAAGTGACCTTCGGGTTTATAGGCCAGCACTCAATCCACTGAGCCACACCAGCCTAGGCTCATGTTACCTTTTATATTTTTTGTTTTTGAAAGTTTTGTTACTCTCTATGAATAGTCAAATACAAGGGGAGAACAGCCTCAAAATAGAATTTATAAAAAAATGTGTTTTTTCTTACATGTTTAAATTTCAGTCACCTTCCAATATTCCATTTGACCCAATATACCTATCGAGACTTTTTCCCGCTGCTTAAAAGAGTTTTGAATTCAATTTTGATTCCTTTTAGTGCTTCTGCCATTTTTTGTTTCACCTCTTCCACATGGGCAAAAATGTTTTCCTTTGAGGAGTTTTATTTTTCATCCAGAGAAACTTAAAAATGTTACTAGGTGGGAGATATGGTGAATAGGGAGGGTGAGGCAAGGGGGTCATGCTGTTTTTGGTGTAAAACTGCTGAATTCTCAGCGCACTGTGGGTATGTGTACTCATAAATTACCTATCATTAAATGGGCAAAGGCATTGAAAGTCTTAAAAGGAATTCACTAAGGCGCCAGCCTGTGAACCCAAAGGTTACTGGTTCAATTTCCAGTCAGGGTACATAACCAGGTTGCAAGCCAGGTCTCCAGCCAGGTTAGTAGCTGGAGGTAGGTGAAAGGCAATCATATATTGATGTCTTTCTCCCTCTCTGCCTCTCTCCCTTCCCCTCTCTCTAAAAATAATAAATAAAATATTTAAAAAAGTTCCCTGAAGCTGAATGCAACCTCTCACAACAATGCCAGCTGCTACAGATGGGTTCCTAGAATACTCACGTAGTTGGGGAAGCCTGTACCACAAGGGGTCCGCCCTCTAGAAGATCATTCCAGGGTTTTTATGGAGTCCACCCTCATGTTGTTTTACATTACCAACTGTCCTATTTTAAATGTCAAATATCCCGACAACTTTTGATTATTTGTCTTTCCTAAGATTGAATCCTTAATGTAAAGTGAAATAAAATAATTTTCAGGATGTCCTGAGTACCTAAAGCTATTTTTGACATTTTCTACATGGCTTCTGGATAGTCATTTTCTTTCTCCTTATAAAAAGAGGTATTAGAAATGATTAGGTCAATTTGATGTTAGTATTGATGAGTTGCATGGAAGGTCTGTGCAATCAGAAGATGCTAGGCCTTCCTGAGAATAAACATATTGGGTTGGCCAAAAGGTCCATCATGTTTTTTATGTAAAATAGAAAACACTTTCATTTTCACCAATAATTATTGATTTGGAGATTTTGAATATGTTGGCTCTCTCCTGCTAGTGGCTTCTTTCTAGCTGGTAGAGACAAAGGGTGCTGCTAAACATCTTCCAATGCATCAGACAACCCCATAGCAAAGATATATTTGGCTAAAATGTCAGTACTTTAAGAAACTTCACAAACCACTTTTAACACGGTTCAATTAGTCATAGCACTTTCTCCATGCACTGCACAAGTCATTTTGTGTTTCAGTTGCATTTCCACCTTTCTTGAAATAATAAAGCATAGGATGCCAAAAATGTCATGGGTTTTCTTCCATCTTCAATGTTAAAATAGCTACACAAAAATTCAATTTTAAGTTTAATGTGAGCTGATATGACAGTTGTCACAATACAATAACAAAGTTGTTTTGAATGAAGTCAAAGACAACTAAGCATTTCTAGAGCCATCTTATGGGAAAAAACAAAGGAGTTTTTTGCCTAACCCAATATTTAATGTTTTATTGAGAGATGTCTTTATTGTCAAGCATGGTTCTTGGCGTCCATTCTTATGCTAACAGGAATTCCTGACTTGACTGACTACAAACAGCTTAATGGTAATACAGTATGGATATGAAACAGCACTGCTGCCAGATGGCTCTGATCCTGCAAAGGACGCTGCTGTGAAAACAGCAAGGCCCAGAGCCTAGGCTCCTTTTCACTAGGCAGATCTCTGAAAGCCCACTCTTCTCCGACCCAAGATGGTCTTCCTTCTCATCTGCCCTTCTCTATTTCATTTCCAGCCAATTGCAATCTTACATGGAGACCTCCCTCCCTAAGCCAGAGGAGAGCTGACTTAAAAGATAGAAATCCCCACCCCTTATCCCTGATTGGTCAGAAGAGAGCCAATCTGATTGGTCAGATCTTCACAGCTATGATTGGATGGGGAGAGCTTCAGCCCTGTTGGTTGAACTAGGACTCCGGGAACTTTTTTTTAAACAAGGTCTGGCTCAGATAGCACAAACAGTGCAGGCAGGGTGTTGAACGACTCTGAGAGAACTAGTCTGTGTTAGAGGCTTCTCTGCGAAGCGCAGTTTGCAGTGAGGAGCCCCTGTGCAGAACTGGCTGCTAGGCCCTCCTTTTTTTGTTTGTTTGAGCCCAGTTAGTCACCAGGAGCCCTCCTTAGTTCTCAGGGTTCACATCATTTTATATGAAATGTGCTTCCTTTTACGAAATAGTAATAGATTTAAAATATTGCGTTCACTTGGCAAAATAAGAAATTGGCAATCTTGTGTTTCCCTCCGAATATTTAAAAGGTGTATGCACCTAAGATCTGGAACCACCTTTCTGGAATATAGATAAAAGAGAGGAAGAAAGAACAGTGTATTATACCTAGTAAATTGATTTTAAATTGAACAAGTTAAGTACTTTTTCTAGGGGAACCTTGGGAAGAATACCTAAATCTCCTTTGAGAGTCAGGGAAGGCTTCATAGAGGAGGTAACGTTTGATCTGGGGCTTTAAGGATTAGCAAGGGAGAAACCGCAGGACTTTCCAAGCAGAATGCATACATAATGCAAGGCACAGCACAAAGCACAAAAGAGCTGTACGTGTCCAGCAGCTCTGAGTAGCCTAGTGGCTGCTGCCTATAATTATCAGGGTCTGGTGACTAGATATGAGGCAGGGACTATTTTTCTCTGCTTTGCTCACTTTTCCTAAAGTTCATTACACACTGTAGGGCAGACATCTGCAGGAGCTCAATAAATACTTGTTGAATTAGGACAGGGTGCTCGAGCGTGGTGGAAACCAGGGCATCTGGTTCCTCACGCAACCAGTGTTACCTTGGCCACGTCTCTTTTCGAAGGCCTGAGCTTGCTATTTAGTAATCAGCCGCGGGTAAGAAGGCGGAGGAGGGGTTGACCTGAAGTGCCCGGCCTTTCAGCACCAAGAATCCCTGACTGGACACTTAGAGGGCGGGATAGGCGGTGCAGGGGCGGCTCAATACCTCCTCCACTCCAGCAGGGGGCGCGGGGAGCGGCTTCCCGCTGTCCACCCCCCACCCCGCCCCCAGCCCACCCCCGGCCGGGAAGACTGCAGCAACTGCGCGCCGCGAGCGCAGTGGGCGGGCTGGGCGTCGGCAGTGGTTCTCTGAAGAGGCTAGGCTGGGTAGCAGCAGTGGCCGCGGCGGCTGAGGCAGTTGTGGAGGCCACTGGGAACCAACGCGGGAGTGGTGGGTTGTAGTGGTCTGGATCAATTTTCTCCGGCAGCGCCTCACCCCCGGGAGCAGCCGAGGGCCGCAGAGCTCAGCCTGCTAGGGAACTGCGACTGGCACACCCGGGCGCCGCAGCGACAGCGGACGGGTTAGAGTGGGGGCAGGGGCGGACGCAGGAGCGGCCGGGGCCCAGAGAGGTATAGCCTGAGCCCAGCCATCTCCAGCCATGTCCGACGAGGCGTCGGCCACCACTTCGTACGAGAAGTTTCTGACCCCCGAGGAACCCTTCCCGCTTCTGGGACCCCCTCGCGGCGTGGGCACCTGCCCGAGCGAGGAGCCGGGCTGCCTGGACATCAGCGACTTCGGCTGCCAGCTGTCCTCTTGCCATCGCACTGACCCGCTCCACCGCTTCCACACCAACAGGTAAGTGCCACCGCTAGGTATAGGGGCCGATTGCCCACACCCTGCCTCAAGTCTGGGACCAGTGGGTCACCCCTTAGCCCGGCGCTCCGCCCCAGATCTGCACTTCTAATCGCCCCTCCCCCATCTTTCTCTTCTACTAGCGCTCATTCCCGGGCTCCTTCCCACTCACCCTCCCTCTTTTCACCCCTGCCCTCCCGATCCTCCTTTCGGCCGGCATTTTGCTCTCTTCCCCCATTCATCTGTCTCGAGCGACTACTCCCTCCCCTCTCCCCGTCCCCCTTTTCTGTCCCCAGTGAATTCCAATCCCCGGTCTTTGGTTTTTAACTGTTACCGTTTCCTTCCACCCGCAAAAGTTTAATCCCTTCAATTTCTGATGGCTCAGAACCAACCCATACATCCTTTGAAAGGTGACGCTTTTAAAGCTATAACCTTAATTTCTCCCAATTTCTAGTCAGTCTCACAACTCCATTTCCACCCCTCCCCCATTTTAAGTGAAGCTCTGGGGAACCAATTCTTCCTTTTTTCCCTATCCCATTTATAAACTATTTGCCTTCATGCTTTAGGCCTTCCTAAAATGTATGAGGTTAAATCTGGAAGATTGCTGATTACTCTGTGTTGAGCACATCCCTTGATTTGTTCTTGGGTGGAAGGATGGAGGGAGGCTTAGCATAGGCTTGCTTAATACAAATTTATTCAGAGGCTGCATCCTTTAACTGGTTTTATTAGAAAGGAGTGTTCTGGAGAATTCTTTCATGCTAGCATTTAAGTGTTAATACCAAATATGTGGGAATTGAAGATGTTTTATAGGTAGCTACAACCTTTAATATAGGTAGATGTTTGAGATACATATGCAAAGGCCTGGGAGGGTTTGTGGAGAAAAGGGAGGAGAAGGGTTCAGCTATGGAAAATGCTGCAGATGAATGAAGGCCTCTAGTTCTGATTTCTGATCCAGTTCATAATATGAGCATAAACAATTCCTTCCATGTTTTAATCTCTTTTGTGTGTTCCCTGCTCTCTCTCAAATCAGTCTACAGATTTACTGAGCTTCTAGCAGATACAAGGAGTGTATAAAACATAATTGTTGCCTAGGAGACAGTTATTTAGTCTGGAAGTAAGGTGCTATAGTTAAGCAATCATCCAGAACATCAGTAAAACACATTTGAAAAGAAAGTGGTAGTAAACTGGAGCCCAGAGAGAAAAGACTGAGTTCAAGGTCATAAAACTGAATTAGGCAAAACCAGGACTACTGTACTCCTTTCTAACCAGTGCTGAAACTTGGGAACAGAGTTAATCACTCCAATGTGACAAGTGATTATTATAGTTTTTTAAACTAACAGAAAGCAATTTATTCCGTGAGGTAGCTATAACATGAATGTCACATATTCATGAAATCAAATGTCCTTAGGATTGTTTGCATTGGAAAATAGCATAAGTGAATACTTTTGCATGTATTTGATATTTACATTTTGCAGCATTGGATCAAGTTAAATACACAGGAAAGTAAAATTATTTCATAATTAGCTTGCTCTGGTAATGAGAGAGCAAGGTAGTGTAGAGACAGAGGCTGAGGGTAAGCACTGCCAAAATGGACTGGGGTGATGGGGAGTTAAGCATGGAGAATAATACACATCTTATAGCTTTCCCCTTCCCACTTTTGTTTGTGTTTCTCTACCAGTGTTCTTAGAGACAATGGTAAAATCAAGGTTTTCCAGAATGGGGCAGTGAAGATAGAGGGGGAAGTGCCTGTTCAGCCTCAGTTTTTCCAATTCAAGTGTTATTTTTTCTAGTTACTGCCGGCTTTTTAAAAACCTTTCTCACCTACCCTGATTTTCCCAAGGCTTAGAATGCATGTAGGAGGTCTAATGAATCTGCTCTGTATCCTTTTCAGCAGATATTAGGGGAAGCAGAATTAGCCATAGTTACAGAAGGCGCTGGCCTTCGAACCCAAAGGTCATTGGTTAGATTTCCAGTCAGGGCATGTAACCAGGTTGCAAGCCAGGTCTGTAGCTGGAGGCAGGTGAAAGGCAACCATGCATTGATGTTTGTCTCCCTCTCTGCCTCTCTAAAAATAATAAATAAAATCTTTAAAAAAACAAAGATGATGTTTCTGCCCTGGGCCATCTTGCTTTTCAAATCTTTTCTCTGTCTGGAAAGTTCTTTCAGCCTTCCTACTCCCTCTCACGATGATGTTTGAGAGGACTATGTGCTCTAGCTATGTTTTTCAGGGAAAAGCAAACAGCTAAATCATGTGTATGGGCAAGGATTAGGGAGTTCTTTTACTTTGGAGGCTTTTACAAGTATATGTTATTGATTATGTTGTTACAGTTGTCCCAATTTAATTTTCCCTTTGTTTCCCTCCTCCAAGTACCCTCTTCCCTCCAGCAGTCCCTTCCCCCTCTGTTCATGTCCATGGGTTCTGCATGTAAGCTCTTTGGCTTCACTCTTTCCTGTACTATTCTTAACATCGCCCTGTCAATTTTGTTCCTACCAATTCAGCTTCTTAATCCCTGCACCATTTCCCCTATTCTCTCACTTACCTCTCCCAGCTGACAAACCTCCAAATGATCTTTATACCTTTGATTCTGTTCCCGTTCTGATTATTTGCTTAGTTTGTATTTGTTTTTTTTCAGTCATTTATAGCTGTGAGTTTGTTGTCATTTTAATGTTCATAGTTTTGATCTTTTTCTTAAATATGCCCCTTTAACATTTCATATAATTAAGGGATTGGTGATGGTGAACTCCTTTAGCTTTATCTTGTCTGAGAAGCACTTTACCCTACCATTCTAAATAATAGCTTTGCTGGATGGAGTAACCTAGGTTGTAGGTCCTTGTTTTTCATCACTTTGAATACTTCTTGCTAGTCCCTTCTTGCCTGCATAGTTTCTTTTGAGATATCAGCTGATAGTCTTGTGGGAATTCCTTTGTAAATAACTCTCTTTTCTTCAGCTGCTTTTAAGATTCTTTCTTTATCTTTAACCTTTGGCATTTTAATTATGATTTTTTTGGTGTGATCCTCTTTGACTCTAGCTTGTTTGGGACTCTGTTTCCTGGATTTGTATGTCTATTTTCTTTGCCAAATTAGGGAAGTTTTATTTCATTATTTACAAAAATATTTGATTTATTATTTTTTAGATAGTGGGGAAGGGAGAGAGGCAGAGAGACATCAATCCGTGGTTGCCTTTCACCTGCCTACAGCTATGGAGCTGGCTGGAGACCTGTCTTGCAACCTGGTTATGTGCCCTGGCTGGGGAATCGAACCATCGACCTTTGGGTTTGCAGGCCAGCACCTTATCCACTGTGCCACCAGCCAGGGCCATTATTATTTTTATAAGTTTTCACTTTCTTGCTCTTTCTCCATTCCTCATGGCACGCCTGTGATTTGGATGTTGATATGGTTGAAGTTGTTCCAGAGGTTCCTAAGTTCCTCTTTATTTTAAAAATTATTTTTAGGAAGATTTTATTTGTTTACTTTTTTAGAGAGGGGGAAAGGGAGGGAGAAAGAGAGGGAGAGAAACACTAATGTGTGGTTGCCTCTTGTATGCCCCCAACCAGGGTCCTGGCCCGCAACTCAGGCATGTGCCCCTACTGGGAACTGAAGCTGCAACCCTTTGATTTGTAGCACCCCAATCCAGTGAGCCGCACCAGCTAGGTCCCATTTTTTTCCATTTTTGTTTCTTCTTTCTGTTCCAGGTGAATGTTTATTTCTTCCTTTTGTTCCAAGTCATTGATTTGAATCCTGGCTTTTTCCCCATCACTGTTGGTTCCCTGTATATTTTCCTTTATTTCACTTTGTATGACCTTCTCTTCTTTTATTTTTGTGGCTGTACTAAATCATTTCTCTGAGTATCCTGATTACCAGTGTTTCGAATTATGTATCTGATAGGTTGGCTATGTCTGTTCATTTAGTTCTTTTTCTGGGGTTTTGATCTGTTCTTTTATTTGAGCCATATTTCTTTGCCTCCTCAATTTGGCAGCCTCCCTGTGTTCATTTCTGTGTATTCGTAGAGCTGCTTTGACTCTGTCTTGGTAGTGTGGCCTAATGTCATAGGTGTCCTGTAGGGTCCAGTGGCACAGCCTCCCATATCACCCAAGCTGGGTACTTGAGGTGAGCCCTCTGTGTGGGCTGAGTACACCCGCCTCTTGTAGCTGAGCCGTGGTTGCTGTTGGCAGGTCAGTGGAATGGATTTATCTAGGCCAGTCAGCTGCAAGGACAGGCTGTGACCACTGACCACCAACCTCCGCCCTCCATGGAGGATCAGCTGTGCAGGGGCAGGTTAGGGGTGCTCTGATATGGTAGTGGTTGTCCACTTGGTGCACTGGCCCTGGGGTTTCCTGGATGGTGCAGGCCAAGGTCAGCCCCCACCTATATTTTGCCCAAGGCATCCTGCTTAATCTATAAAGCCATCTGAGATGACTGCTACTTTTGCTGGACTTGGAGATTCCCAGGTGAGGCCAAGCTATGAACCTACACTGTCTGCTGGTAGTGCAGGATCTGGAGCTCACGGAGGCAGCTGTTGCTTGTTTGATAGGATTTAGGGAGTTGTGAAGCAGGAGCCAAGACCAGCCATTCAAATGGAAAAACAGTTTGGGTGGGCTGTAAATTGGATGGGGCAGAGTCTCCAGCGCTCTCTAAGGTGAGTCAAACAGTATTAGCAGATTGGTGGAGTCTCAGATAAGGCACCAGCTTGCCAGCTTAGTCTCAGTGGGTATGGTTTCTTTAATTCCATAGTTATCAGACTTGCTTGCATTCAACTGGATTTCTGAAGGCTCTGGCTAATATCGGTTCTATATTTTAGCTGTAATTTTGTTGTGGTTGTGCGGAGAGGTGAGCCATGTTGGCCACCATTGTGACTGTATCCCCTTATTTCTTCACATATCATTCACCAATTTAAGCAAGAATTTGAAAATCATATATGTGTAGTGCAGTACTGATATTCTGCTTTGGGTTTAGTCACTATAAAACAAATTTCATCAAAAGTAGAAAGCTTGCCAATGGGTAGACACTTGATTTACTTTTATTTTGCTTCTTTGTTGCCTGATAAAAAATAACTGTGGATATTATTTAGATATTGATAAGGGCCTTAGGATAATGACATTTATGTGCCTGTTCATTTGTTGGACTCTAGACTATATTTGCAACCTTCATTAACTGGGAGAGTCAGGCACTATTACTTACAATCCCTAAGGTTGAATGTTTGTGATGTTCATGTTAGAGTCATCTGTGCCTTAGGTTGGTGTGTTATTGGTCTAGGTTCAGTGGAAATTAAATTACATGAACACAGCTGGATTTGTAAGAATTCACACTTTCCTAGTAGGATTTTATGACCAAGTTAGCTTTGTCTGGAATTTTGGGAGAGTGAAATAAATTTCAAGAAAGAAAAACACTTTAATATTTTTGAAAATTGAAATGTCGATATGGAATCTATGTAGTGATAAAGACATTTTATTTTGGTTTTGGGGACAGGATTTTTCTGATGTGGTTTTTCTCTTAGCAGTTGTTCACTGCAACCTCCACCATCATCAAAACAAAAAAGGATGTCATTTAGCAAATTGAATAAATTATGTTATTTGTAAGTCTTGAGAAGAAGGGGGCTAATATGAACTACTTAATGTGTTATTTTCTTCATCTTTCTGGAGTTCATTGGTACTTTGACGCTGAACAATTATGAAAAATGTGTGGGAGAATAGTGTCTCACTTTTGTACACCCTCTTGGCAGGATACAAAATGAGCTATTGTATAAAGCAGTTACTCAGTTAAGTGATGTTAAAGCCCTGTTTTCAATCACCAATAATCAGAAAAATTCAAGACTACTATGTGTGTGTGTGTGTGTGTGTGTTTGTACCACACATTGTTTCCCTAGCTCATTATAGAAATAGAGGTACAGAGGAGCTTTGAGTTGCAGGTGGAAGAACCACGTTCCATGAAGTGAGATAGGTTACAGAGGCAGGAGGAATTTGGTCTGGGGACTTGTTGAGACAAGTTAAGAATGGGGATTAGACTTTGGAGAACTATCTAAGCTAGAAATGTAGATTTGGGAGTAATCAGAACAAAAATTCCAGTAGCGTGACATGAGTGGAATTGTGGGTTACAAAAATTGAGACAGTAGATGAAACTTTTCAATAAATTTTGCAGTGCAAGGAAGGAGAGGAGATGTAATATTGGAAAAAATAAAGAATTTTTTGTTTGTTTGTTTTTGCTTTGTTTAGTTTTTCTTTTCCAGGAATAGAGATTTTATCTTCTTAAGCAGCCCACAGGAAAGGGAGAAATTGAAAATACAAAAGAGGCTATACTATGTTTCCCTCTTCATTTATCCCCTCTTTACACACCTCCATCTATCCTCATACCCCTTTCCCTCTGTTTATCACCACACTGTTGCCTGTATCTATGTGGCAAATTACGTGTGTGTGTGTGTGTATATATGTGTGTGTGTGTGTGTGTGTGTGTGCGCGCGCGCGCGTGTGTGGGCTCAATCTTTTAACCTTCTTTCATCCAGCCCCCTTTCCCCACTCCTCTAACAGCGGTCAGTCTATTCCATGTATCCATGCCTCTGGTTCAATTTTGTTTATTAGATTTCACATATAAGGGAGAGCATATGGATTTGTCTTTCATCAACTGACTGATTTTACTTAGCATAATAATCTCCATGTCTATCTTTTTTAATAGCTGCATAGTATTTCATTATGTAAATATACCATGGCTTTTTATCTAATCATCTAAATATGGGCACTTAGGCTGCTTCCATATCTTGGTGATTGTAAGTAATGTTGCATTAGAGGTACATATATTCTGTCAAATTGGTGTTTTGTGATTCTTAGAATATATTCCCAGAAGTGGGATCTCTGGGTCAAAAGGCGGTTCCATTTTTAATTTTTTGAGGAAGCTCTGTGCTGTTTTCCACAATGGCTGCACCAAGTCTGTGTCCCACCAACAGTGCATTAATGTTCCCTTTCTCCACATCCTTGCCAATGCTTGTTGTTTGTTGATTTAGTGACGGTAACCATTTTGGCAGGTGCGAGGTGATACCCTGTTGTGGTTTTAATTTATATCTCTCTGATGATTAGTAATGTTTAACATTTTTTCATATATCTATTGGCCTTTGTCCATTTTTAAATTGGATTGTTTGTCTTTCTGGTATTGAGTTGTATAAGTTCTTTATATATTTTGGATATTAACCCTTTGTTGGATGTATCATTGGCAAATATGTTCTCCCATACAGTGGGTTCCCTTTCCATTTTGTTGGTTCCATTTGCTGTACAAAAGCTTTTTAGTTTGATGTAGTCCCATTTTTTTTTTTTTAACTTTGTTTCCTGTGCTGTAGGAGACACATTGGCAAAATTATTGCTACAAGAGATGTCTGAGATTTTACTGCCTATGTTTTCTAGGAATTTTACAGTTTCATGACTTACATTTAAGTCTTTTATCCATTTTGAGTTTATTCTGGTGTATGATGGAAGCTGGGTCTACTTTCAATTTCTTTTTTTACATGACCACCCAGTTCTCTCAACATTTGTTGAAGAGACTCTTTATTCCATTGTATTTTCTTGCCTCCTCTGTCAAATATTAATTGATCATAAAGGCATGGGTTTATTTCTGGGCATTCTGTTCTATTTCACTGATCTGTATTCCTGCTCTTATGTCAGTACCGGGCTGCTTATTTTCTTTGTTTTATTAAAGCCTTTATTTGCTTTTAGAGATGGGGGAAGGGAGGGAGAAAGGGAGAGAAATATTCGTATGCTAGAGAAACATCAATTGGTTGCCTCTCATGTGCCCCCAACTAGGGACCTGGCCTGAAACCCAGGCATGTACCCTGACTGGGAATCAAACTGGTGACCAACCTTTTGGTTTGCAGGCTAGTGCTCAATCCATACCACAAAGCCACACCAGCCAGGTTTTTTCTTTCCCTTTTCTTTTTTTTTTTTTAAGATTTTTTAAAATTTATTTTTTAGAGAGAAGGGAAGAGAGAGAGAGAAAGAGGAAGAGAACATCAATGTGCGAGGAAAACATCCTTTGGTTACCTCTCACATGCCCTTGATTGAGGTTCAGGCTGGCAGCCCTGGCATGTTGTGCTCTGACCAAGCATCAGACCAGGATCTTTTGGTTTGTGGGACAATGTCCAACCTGCTGAGCCACACCAAGTCAGGGCAGTACCAGGTTGTTTTGATTACAAAGGCCTTGTAATGTAATTTGATGTCAGGTAGTGTGAGAACTCCAACTTTGTTCTTCTTTTTCAAGATACTGAGGCTATTTGGGTTCATTTTTGGCTCCATATAAATTTTTGGAATATTTTTTCTAGTTCTCTGAAATACGCCCATTTGTATTTTAATAGGAATTGTGTTAAATCTATAGATTGCTTTGGGAAGTGTGAACATTTTAGTGATGCTAATTCTTCCAATCCATGAACACGGTATATATTTCCCATTTATTTGTATCTTCCTCAATTTCTTTCTTCAATGTCCTATAGTTTTCAAAATACAGGTCTTTTACCTCCTTGGTTAAGTTTATTTGAGGTAGGTACATTGT
Organism: Noctilio leporinus; assembly: GCA_004026585.1. NCBI lineage: Eukaryota > Metazoa > Chordata > Mammalia > Chiroptera > Noctilionidae > Noctilio > Noctilio leporinus. Next base: position 50,394 of record PVIW01005807.1, on the reverse strand, counting down.
TGTTATTATTATTGAAATCATAGCACATTCTTTTCTTAATTTTACCAAAATACCATTAAAAATCTTTTGCCTAGTGAAAAACCTTGTCAGTAAATAAATGTTCTTGGCTTTACCTTTTTTTTTTTTTTTAACTTTGGGCAGCAAGCCTAGTCATTGAGTTGAAACCCATTTCATTAGAATTCTTTTTGACATTTTTTTTTTTTACATTATGGAGAACGTCTCTTTTGTGAGTAATTTTATTGTTATAGCTAGGATGCTTGTCTTAGGTAGCTTTCTCTTAGTGGAATAAGATGTAAAGGCTTTGTAAATTTGAATAGTTTAGTGCTGAGCACATGCACACAGTGATCATTTGTCAGTCATTTGAAAACTGACAGAGCAGTCTAAAAGAATCATGCCCTGGCTGGTGTGGCTCAGTGGATTGGCACCAGCTTGCCAACCCAACGAACGCTGGTTCAATCCCAGTCAGGGCACATAACCAGGTTGCAAGCCAGGTCTCCAGCCAGGTCCGTAGCTGGAGGCAGGTGAAAGGCAACCATACATTGATGTTTCTCTTGCTTTCTTTCTCCCTTCCTGCCCTTATCTCTTGAAAAATAATGAATAAAATCTTTAAAAAAAAGAATGATGCAAATTTTTATTATAAAAGCTCATGAGAGAGAAATGTGGGCATATACAAAACTGTAAAGCTCACTCATGATCCCTTTCACTAAAGAGAACTCAACATTTTGATGTTACTTTAGAAAAAATTTAAGTTTTGCTGTTACAGTTGTTCTGTCTCTTTCTCCCTTTCCCCATCTCCTCCCAGTTCCACCCTCTTCCCTCCCCAAGCTAATCCCCATGTTGTTGTTTGTGTCCAAGGTTGTGCATAAATGTTTTTTGGTTAATCCCTTCACAATCTTTCATCCCATCTCCCCATCCTCCACTCCTTCTTACAGTTGTCAGTCTGTTTCTGTATCTAAACTTCTTTTACTATTTTGTTCTTTAGTTTACTGTGTTCATTAGATTCTACATATAACTGAGATCATGTGGTATTCGTCTTTCACTGACTCACTTATTTTACTTAGCTAATAGTCTCCAGGTCCCTGCATGCTGTCGCAAAAGGTAGGAGTTTCTTTTTTACTGCTCCATAGTATTCCATTGTGTAAATGTACCACAGCTTTTTTATCCACTCATTTGCTGATAGGCACTGAGGCTTTTTCCAGATCTTGGTTATTATAAATAACACTACATGGACATAGGGATATAAGTGTATATTCTTTTGCCCTGGCTGGTGGCACAGTGGATAAGGTGTTAGCCTGCAAACCCAAGGGTTGCTGGTTCGATTCCCAGCGAGGACACATAACCAGGTTGCAGACCAGGGCTCCAGCCAGGTCTGTGGCTGGGGGCCCATGAAAGGCAACCACACATTGATGTCTCTCTCCCTCTTTGCCCCTCTCCTTTCCCCTCTCTCTAAAGATAATGGATAGAATCTTTATGGAAAAAAAGTATATATTCTTTGGAATTGGTGTTTTGGGATTTTTGGGATATATTCCCAGAAGTGGGGTCACTAGGTCAGAAAGCAGATCCATTTTTAATTTTTTGAGGCATCTCCATACTGCTTTCCACAGTAGTTACACCAATTTGCATTCCTCAACAGTGCAAAAGGGTTCCCTGTTCTCCACATCCTCTTCAGCACCTGTTTGTTCATTTATTGACAATATATAGCCATTCTGACAGGTGTCAGAAATAATTTGTATTTCTCTGATGATTAGTGATGTTGAGCATTTTTTCATATGTCTACGAGCCCTCTGTATGTTCTCCTTGGAGAAGTCTTTTCAGGTCTTTTGTCCATTTCTTAACTGGGTTTGTCTTCCTGGTGTTGAGTTGTATTAGTTCTTTGTATATTTTGGAGATCAAACCCATGTCAGATTAATTTTCCCTTTTTTGGCTGTTATAATATTGTTTAGACATGTTTGTACATACATCTTTTTTCCAAATTTCAGTTTGGAGAAGGGAATAGATTCTTAGATTACTGAATTGAAAAGAATGAACATTTTTTAAAGCTTTTTTTCTTTTTAATTTAATTTTATTGTTGTTGTATTACATCCATCCCTTTTTCCTCCCCCTCTGTCCCCTTCCCCACCCACCCACTCTCGCCAAAGTCAATCCCACTTGTCCATGTCCATGGTTCTTCTCTGCTAGTTCCTTGACTAAACTGCTCCCCTCCTTTGCCTCCTTCTCCTCCCTCCCACCTCCCCCCTATTCTCTGCCCCCCTGATAGACTGTCTAGATTCATTGTATTCATGTATCTAGTTCTGTTTTGCTTGTTTGTTTGTTTCATTATTGTCCTGTAATGGGTGAGATCATATGGTATAGAAATACATTACCAAGTGATTTTAGAAAAACTATGCCAAGTTAACACCACTACAAGTAGTAGATTAAAGTACTTCCTACCTTGTTTTTATCCATAATGCCTTTGATAATAAAAATAATATTTTCAAATTAGAAGTTAATAGAATTAAAAATATCCCTAATAGTAAAACATACTATTTTTTCTGTTTTGAATGATTTGTTTCAACTATGGTCCAGGTTTCATGCCACTTAATTTTTTTAAAGATTTTATTTATTTGTATTTAGAAAGGGGGGCAGGAGAGAGAAGGAGAGGGAGAGAAACATGGATTTGTTGCCTCCCACATACCCCTAACTGGGGACCTGGCCTGCAACCCAGGTATATGCCTTGACTGGGAATGGAAATAGCAAGCCTTTGGGTTGCAGGCCAGTGCTCAATCCAATGAGCCACACCAGCAGGGCACTATTGTTAATTTTTTAAATAAAAGAAATAAAGAAGAAAATTTTACCCTTTGCAATAGTATGGATAGACCTGGAGAACATTATGCTAAGTGAAATAAGCCAGTCAGTGGAAAGCAGATGCCATATGATTTCACTCATGTGGAATCTAATGAGCATACTGATCTAACAAGCAAAACAGACAGACCAGTAGGTGAAGAGCAGATGACAGCTAGTGGGCGGGGAGATTGGGGGGTGGAGAGATTGAGCAAAAAGGAAAAAGAACTCTTGGGCATGGACAACTAGGTGATAATTGCTTGGGGGAGGGGGTGTAAGGAGACTAAAGGGTAAAGGAAAAAATACTGTAGAGCTTAAAGCAAAAAAGAACAAGGAAAGGAAAAATGTTTTTAAGGATACTGAGAACCCTTTTATATCTGTTATAAAGTCATGGATCTGGAAAACTGAGAAACATACTGATTTTGCCCTAACCTGACCACACGAACCCAATAGTAAATCATGTCTGCAAAATTCCTGACTCCCTTGTCAGTGATTTAACTATAAGATTAAATATAGACCTTCAATGGGCAGGGGGAGGAGGGACAGGGGGATGGGGAAGGAAGAGGCAAAGAAGGAAAGCAGTATAGTCAAGAACCTAGTATGGAAGAACCATGGACATGGACAACAAGTGGGATTGACTTTGTTGGGGGAGTGGGTGGGTGGGTAGGGGACAGAGGGGAGTAAAAAGGGGATGGATATAATACAACAATAATAAAATTAGATTTTAAAAAATGAGGGAAAAATATAAATAAATATGGCATAATTTTTTAAAGTCATTATTACTCAAAGAGGGAAATACACATTTTTATCAAAGTTCTGCAAGCTGAAAAGGAATTCTTATTAAAAACTAACACCTTTTTCTAGGACATAACACAGTACTTGCCTATAGAAGGTACTGACTAAATGTTGACTAGGTGAGTGAATAAAAGTTCAAAATATATTGTATGCAGTTTGAAGACACAGAGATAAAATAGTTTGCCCAGGACACAATGTAGATATAGTTTTCCTATGTCTAAGACAGAATTTACAATTGCTATTCACAGCTTTTATATTGTTTTATTGCATGACCTGGGTAATTTGGTGAAATCTAGGTTTGCTGATTTTTTAAAAATATTTTGTTCATTATTTTTAGAGAGGAGGGCATGGAGGGAGTAAGAAAGGGAGAGGAGCATCAGTGTATGGTTGCCTTTCACCTGCTTCCAGCTAGGGACCTGCCTGGAGACCTGACTTCAACCTGGTTATGTGCCCTGACTGGAGAATTGAACCAGTGACCTTTGGGTTCACAGGCTGGTGATCAATCCCCTGAGTCACCAGCCAGGGCCTGATTTGTTTGAAAGATGAGGATACTTTCTTCCTAGCGAGGATGTGATGAAAATAGGCAATATTACCAAGTATCCCCTCAGATTCTTAGATTATTTTTATAGTTTGCCTATTTATAAAAGTTTGTTGACATTGGCTTTTATATTAATTGAACTATAATAGTTTAGATTATATGTGTCTCTGTGTTTTTAAAAAATGTTATTCATTATTTTAAAAAGGGGGGAAGGGAGGAAGGAAGAAAGGGAGAGAAGCATTAATGTATGGTTGCCTTTTGCCTTGCCTCCAGCTAAGGACCTGGATGGAGACCTGGCTTGCAACCTAGTTATGGGCCCTAACTGGGAATCAAACCAGCCACCCTGGGGTTCACAGGCCAGTGCTCAATTCACTGAGCTACACCAGCCAGGGCAGTGTTTTCATTTATTTAAAACATTTCAGCTCAGTGGAAAAAGTGTCATAGAATTTGTTGGGTTGCCTGAATTTTGTAAATTAAGAAACTTTGGAATTAAGGGTAGTCATACAAAAAAAGAAGGAGAGTTAAAAAATAAAATATACAATTCAAGAAAAAACTGGATGTAATGAATGAGAAACAACTGAATTATAGCTAAATAGCAGGCTTTTCTTCAGAAAGTCATTATTTCAGTACTACATTGGTATTAAATATACTAAATCATTGTCTTAAGGATTAATTCTCTAGGCTGCTGCCAAAACAATGGCAATGGAAATCTACAGCTTTGTAGATTTCAGGACAAGAAAGAAAAAGAAAAAATTATAATCCTGTTACAAATATTACAAGTGAAATGTTAATATCCTTAATGCACAGAGAAGTATTTACAAAATCATTAAGAAAACATTAACCCAGAGAAAAAGTCTGTAGCAGAATAGTAAATAAATATTTAAAATTTTGATCTTGCCACTAATCAAAAACTTAAAAATTGATATAAAAATGTTTTTCTCCCATCATCAGACAAAAGTTTTAAAAATGAAAATTCTAGTTCTGGCCAGGTGGCTCAGTTGGTTGGAGCATCATCCTGTACACCAAAAGCTTGTAGGTTCAGCCCTGGTCAGGGCACATACCTACCTAGTTTGCAGGTTTGATACCAGGCCAGGGAATGTATGGGAGGCACTAATCAGATGATATTCATTCATTCATTCTCTCTCTCTCTCCAACCCCTCCTTCCCTCCCTCCCCCTCCCCCCTCCCTTCTCCTCCCTTCTCCTCCCTCCTTTTTCTTCCCTCCCTCCTTCCCTCCCTTTCCCCATCTCTCTAAAATCAATAAAATCCTCTGGTGAGGAGTTTTTTTTTTAATGAAAATTTTAGTGCTATTAAGGTTGTGGTGAAATGAGCACTTGTACACTGCTTTGGAGAGTATAAATCAGTGCAGCCTTTCAGAAAGAGATTTAACTAAGTATATTATGGTCTGTAGAAGTGTTTACGATGTCTTTCTAGAAGGTATCTAACCATGTCATATGAAAAATGGAGACATTTATTGAAGAAGATAAAAGAAAAAATGATGCCTCAGTCCCCTTTAAAGTGAGCACCTTTGGACTTCACACAATTCTCCTAACTGCCATCAGCTGCCCTGTTGTATTTTCCTGGATCTCATTGATGGTCTGAAATCTCTTTGCTTTCAAAGGTGGTTTTAGTTTTGGGAGAGCCAAAATTGCAGGGTACCAAATCTGGGCTGTAGGGTGATTTGATGTTTCATCAAAACACTGCATAAGACATGATGCGTGAGTGGGTGCATTGCTTTGATGAAGCTACTTTATGTTTCCATGGAGGAATGTTCATGCTTAATGCAAAATTTGATGCAGATTCATTGCTCTACTTGCTCAGTCATTTTGAATGTGAGAGCCACACAGTACACATGCTCACTCAATGGCATGTACTGCCCCCACTGACTAGTACCGTGTAGTTTTCATTGTTCACACATGCATGTTCCAGTCCACTCTCTTTGGCTGCCAGGTTACACTGATGTCATGCAAACTGTTCTCGTTTTATTAACAGTAGCTGGACTTTTTCTGGAGAAACCTTGTATTTTTTTTAAATTTTAAAGATTTTATTTATTGTTAGAGAGAGAGGAACAGGGGAGAAAGAAAGGGAGAGAAACATCAATGTGTGGTTGCCTTTCACCTGCCTCCAGCTATGGACCTGGCTGGAAACCTGGTTTACAACCTGAATATGTGCTCTGGCTGGGAGTCGAACCAGCAACACTTGGGTTCATAGGCCAGTGCTGAAAAAACCTTGTATTTTTTTTGTTTGTTTATAGATAAAGGTTTTTGCTTTACCCCTAATTTAAATACATCTTTCTTTTAAAATACTGTATAATAATTTTTCACACAGATACACAGTAGGAAGAATAGTGTAATGAATCAGATATACCCATTGCCGAGCTTCAGCAGTTATTCACAGATGGCAGTGTGCTTTATCAATACCCGTACTGATTTATCAATGCCTTCCTTATGTTGAGACAAATCCCAGACATATTTCATTGATAAATATTTTACAATGACCTGCATCATAACTTTAAAAGTTCTGTAATAATGGATATTTTGATTGGTTTAATTTTTTCTTACAAACAATGCTACACTGAAATTTAAGTGTTTAAAGAGGAAAGAAATAATCTATAACTTCTGCATTTTTATGTTTTATAGATGTAAAAGATAAGGGCTACCCTGACCAGCGTGGCTCAATGGGTTGGGCATCACCTTGCAAAGCAATAGGGCCTCTGGTTCAATTCCGGCCAGGGCACATGCCTGGGTTGCAGGCCAGGTCTTCGGTTGGGGGCGTGTGTGAGAGGCAACTGATTAATCATTGTCTCCCTGGCACATCAATGTTTCTCTCCCTGTTTATCTCCCTCTCTCCCCCTCTCACTAAAAATAAATATATATTTTTAAAAGGGCTCCTTTGAAAATAATCACAATGTCATTATCATACCTAAAATATACTCCCATTCCTCGTAAATGTCATAAATGTTATTAATGTCTTTAAATTGGTTGAATCCTGTAATTCCTGTTGTGATTTCTTTTGTGTTTTGTTTTTAAGGTGGAACTTAACTTCTTGTGGAACAAGTGTTGCCAGCTCAGAATGCAGCGAGGAGCTGTTTTCATCAGTTTCTGTTGGAGATCAAGATGATTGCTACTCCTTGTTAGATGATCAAGACTTCACTTCTTTTGATTTATTCCCTGAGGGAAGTGTCTGCAGTGATGTCTCTTCCTCTATTAGCACATACTGGGATTGGTCGGACAGCGAGTTTGAATGGCAGGTAGATTTTTCCCCCTTAATATTGCCATTGTTACTTCCTAAGTATGAATTTTTATTTTGGTGGTTTCATCTCTACCTCAAAGCAATTTTTTGTGTTTATTCATTCCTACAGATACTCTGACATTAAGAATTAGATGCAGTGGTGCTGGCTTGTGAACCCAAAGGTTTGATTCCCAGTCAGGGCAACCAGGTTGCAAGCCAGGTATCCAGCCAGGTCCTTAGCTAGAGGCAGGTGAAAGGCAACCATTTCCCTTTCTTCCTCCCCGCCTGCCCTTCTCTCTGAAAATAATAAATAAAATCTTTAAAAAAATAATTAGATGCAATATCTAGCCTTTGTTTTTGCTAATGTACCTTTTAGGCTTCTGATGCTACTAATATTCTTTTGTAGATTTCAAGTAATTTAATACTTGTAAAATGTTCCAATTATTATGCATCATAAGTACCTTCCTATGCATGAATCTAAGCAAGTTTACTCTCCCTACATTAAAATAAATAGCTTTCATGTCTTTACAGGCACAGTATCCTTAAAACAGGGTCATTTTATGTCTAAGATCATAAACCACTATTGTCATAAATATGTACTTTTGAGTCTTATCAAATATAATTTCTCATTTAGTATTCTCTGTTTATGTAGGGATGTTTTTCTCCTGATAGTATTTTTTCTTCTTGTGACATGTACACCATGTAAAATGGCTTTGTCGCAAATTGTTTGGATGTGCTGCCTGATAATGAATGCAGTCTATCAGAAAATGTATATCGTGTTATTGCAACATCCATTTTCTGATTTTGTAAAAGACAGTAGCATTTAAGGAAGCTTTCCTTATATTGAGCAAATGTAATATTTAACAGATATGTGAATGCTTGATATGTTTGAAAGCCCTCTAAATGCTTGAGGTTGTATTCCAAAGAGGAACTAAATAGTACCTTATTTCAAACAATTTTTATATTAAAATAACCTAGAATGACATAAAATGAAAGATAAGAGTTTCCAAGTTCTACTCTGCTGTGGTTAACATCTGTGCAGATACAAGTTTGTTTGCATAGCATTAAATCAGACTTTAGCCACTGTTTGTTTGGCCCTGTGCTTTTTTCATCTAATATATCTTGTTCCTTCTAATGGTTGCATCATAATTTTAAAAGTTCTGTAATAATGGATTTTTAGATTGGTTCAGTTTTATTATTATAAACAATGCTACACTGACATTTAAGAGTTTTTAAAGTGAAAGAAATCCATAACTTCTGTATTTTTATGTTTTATATAATTTGAAAGGCTTCCATTTTATGTATAGTTTTAAATGTCTGGCTAAAATGATAACTTCTTAAACTTTAAAAAATTGAGACAAAATTCAACATTTAAATAATGTTATAGTATGTTATTTAGCAATTTTTAATATATTCACAATGTTATGCATCTGTAGCCACTAATTTCAGGGCATTCCCATCACCCCAAAAAGAAATTCACATTTGTTAAGAGATAGTCCCAATTCTCCCCACCCCCATCACCTAGTAGTCTCTGATCAGCTTTTTCTATGGATTCACCTTTTTGGGCATTTCATATCAATGGTCTCTTAAATAGCCTTTTGTTTCTGAATTCTTTCACTTAGGGTGTTTTCAAGGTTAATCCATGTTGTAGCATGTGACAGTACTCTATTCCAGTCATAGCTCAGGTTGCTATGCCTTAGTCTTGGTGGGTTCAACAACAAACATTTATTTCTGTTGTTCTGGTGGTTGGAAGTCTGAGACCAGAATGCTAGCCTGGTCAGGGTCTAGTCAGTGCCTTTTTCCTGGTTTGCAGATGGCTGCCTTTTGCTGTATCTTTTCCTGGAGGGTTGGGGCAGGGGAGAGCTTTTTAAAAATTTTTTATTATTTTTAGAGAGAGGGAAAGGGAGAGAGGCAGGGAGGGAGAGAGACATAAATGTATGGTTGCCTTTCACTTGCCTCCAGCTGGCTGGAGACCTGGCTTGCAACCTGGTTATGTGCCCTGGCTGGGTAATTGAACCAGCAGCCTTTGGGTTCACAGGCTGGCATCTTTATTGCCTTTTTTTAAAATTTAATTTTATTGTTGTTGTATTACATCCATCCCCTTTTTATTCCCCTCTGTCCCCTTCCCCACCAAAGTCAATCCCACTTGTTGTCCATGTCCATGGTTCTTCTTTATTGCCTTTTAAAGTCACCAGTCCCATCATGGGGCTCCATCCTCATGAATTATATAAACCTGGTTAACTTCCAAAGCCCTATCTTCAAATATCATCACATTGGGGTTTATGGCTTCAAGATACAGTTTTTGAGGGGGAGGCGCACATTCAGGCAATAGCAACTTAATTTTAATGAAGTCCAATTTATCTGTTTTGTTTTTCTTTGCATGCTGTGGTTATAATGTAAAAATTTTTTTAATCATTGGCTACACCACTTTTCACTTATTTCTGTCTCAGAATTTTAGTTCTTGCATTATGTCTTGGATTTATTTTTAGTTACTTTTTGTATATGGCATATGATGGGGGTCCAGATTCATCCTTTTGCATGTGGATATCCATTTGTCCTGGCACCATTTGTTAAAGCTACAATATTTCCTTGTCAAATGGTCTTGGTACCTTTGTGGAAAATGAATTGGTCATAGATCTGTAGGGTTAGTTCTGGACTCTTTGTTCCATTTAATTGAGATATACTCATATATATCTTGATGCCAGTACCACACTTTTTAATTACTCTGGCTTTGTAGTATGGTTTGAAATCAGCAAGTGTGACTTCTCCCACTTTGTTTTTCTTTAGCAAAATTGTTTTAACTATTAGGGGTCACTTTTGCAATTTCATATGAATATTAGGATTAGAGTGTTCATTTCTGCAAATAAGGCAGTCAGAATTTTGATAGGAATTGCATGAAATCTGTAGATCTATTTGGGGAATATTACCACCTTAACATTGTTAAATATCCCAGTTTATGGACATGGGATGGAATGCCTTTATTTAGGTCCTCTTTAGTTTCTTTCAATGACATTTTGTAGTTTTCAGTGTCCAAGTCTTGTACTTCCTTGGCTTACTTTATTTCTCAATACTTCATTCTTTTGCTGCAATAGTAAACCCTGCAGCTTTGCTGAACTCATCTGTTCACTTTAATAGTTTATTTTTTCCTCTGTGGATTCCTTACAGTTTTCTGTATTTAAAATCATATTATCTGTGGATAGAGATAATTTTTCTTCTTTCTTTCCAATCTGGATAGCCTTTTTTTCTTGCTTAATTGCCCTGGCTAGATCTACAGTACATTGTTGAATAGAAGTGATAAAAGCAAGCATCCTTTTCTTTTCTCTAATCTTAGGGGAAAAGCTTCTGGTCACTTTTTCATCATTAAGTATAATGTTAGCTATAGACTTTTCATAAGGGCCCTTTAACATGGTGAGAGATTTCTCTTTTGTTCCTACTTCAGTGTTTTTATCTGAAAGGGTATTAGATTTTTTTTCTAATGCTTTTTTTGAATCTATGGAGATGATCAAGCACTTTCTTTCCTTCAGTTTATTATGGTATGCAACATTGAGCAATTTTTATATGACTCACCCTTGCATTCCTGGAATTAATCCTAGTTGTTCATGGTATGTAAACCTTTCAATGTGCTTCTGGGTGTATTTAGCATTTTGTTGAAGATTTTTACATCTGCATTCATAAAGGATATTGGTCTATAGTTTTCTTGTGGTTGTATGGTTTTAGCCCTGTAAAATGAGTTATGAAGTGTTCCCTTGTCTTCTGCATAAAATATTGCAATAAGATTTTCTCATTTAACATAAATTTTCTCATGATCTTCATAATGACTCTTTTAATAACTACATAATATTCCTGGCATTAGATGTGCTAGAACTTATGAAACCATTCCCCTCTGCACATGTGTTTAACTGTTTTTCTATTAAACTTAACAGAAGTGAGCATATGTGTGGGTACCTTTTTATTCTTCAGTGCCCATTTTTATTTATTTATTAAAAATATTTTAAATTTATTTTACTATTACAGTCCCAATTTTACCCCCTTTGCCCCCTCACCCAGTACCCTATTTCCTCCAGCAATGCCCCCATTAGTTCATGTCTATTACTCATGCATATAAGTTCTTTAGCTTCTCTTTTCCTTTGTTCTTCTTAACATCCCCATGTCTATTCTATAATCACCAATGTGTACTTTTTTTTCCTTTTCACATCCAGACAGTTCACCATTTAATTACTGCCTTCTGTCAGCTTCTCAAATCATACTAATGCAAAGTTTTATTTTCATTATTCCAAAATACCTACATTAATTCATTTGTTTTAAAGAATTACTCTTTTAAGTAATATGAACTGCAATATTACCAAATACATGCAAAAATACATTTACACCCATACATAATTTTACACATATTTAAAGTACAAACTGGATTTTGAAGAGTTAATACAAAAAATTTAAAATATGCCAATAGCTTACATAATTATTACGTTAAATGATAGTATTTTAGATATATTGTAGAAAAATTAAGTGGATTCTTTCTTTTTTAATACTTATTTTACTCTGGAATACTGTTTTTGTGAAATATATCATGGAAATGGTATGTTGCAGAACTCACTTTTGTGAAAGTTGTCCTAGAGACAGTGCCAAACCCATAGTACAAAAATGAATTTGGTTTTTGAGTCAGATTCTCCCCACTCCAATAATACAACTCAAGTTTATTTTAGGCTCCTGGAACTACAACTTATTCTTTTTGGAGTTTTCCATCTTAAATAATAGATTTATTTATTTATTTAGGCTGTGCACAGGTCTTACTTCTTTCAATTCCCTCTATTTTTCCTCTACATGTGTTTTACAAATTGAAGTCTTCACAAATAATGACATTTGCAGTGCTCAGCCAGTCCCCAGAGTAGAAATTATTATGCCTGCTAAATTGAGGTAAAAAATAAAAATCCGGCCCTGGCTGGTAGCACAGTGGGTAAGGTGCCGGCCTGCGAACCCAAAGGTTGCAGGTTCGATTCCCCGGCCAGGGCACATAACCAGGTTGCAAGCCAGGTCTCCAGTCAGATCTGTGGCTGGAGGCAGGTGAAAAGCAACCGTACATTGATGTCTCTCTCCCTCTCTGCCTCTCTCCCTTCCCCTCTTTCTAAAAATAATGAAATAAAATCTTTTTAAAAAAAAAAAAAAAATAAATAAATAAATAAATAAAAATCCCTAGGATTTAAATAATTTTGTAGAATAGTATTCTAGCTATTTTTTGAACTTGTGGTTAACTTCCTACGTGGTCCTAAACTAACCCCTGAACTATTTAAGAGTCTGTTGAAGTAGAGATTAGGTATGTTCACATTTCAATCATAAAGTTTACTATAGAATTCATTCCTTTTCCCAAGCATCCCCAGTTTGGGGGCCCTCATAACTGGAAATGTATATTCCCATGATTTAGTTGAAAGGAATCTCATCTAATTTACATGCTAATATGAGAATATATATTGCCTATGTACACGAATCACATAGTTTAGTAGTTTGCAACTTCCATCCAAATTGGTCTTCATTCTCAGCATCTTTTCTAACCTAAAGATTGACTGATTTCACAACATACCCATGACCAGTTGGTTGCTATGTAAAACATAATTTGCTAATGAAATCTATATATTACACACCCACAAATATAATATAAGTGAGTAAGAAAGATAGTATGTCTTCTGTGTAATATACACCCACATTTTCTGACTTTTCTTCCTCCTTAACTGCATTTGATTTTTCTGAGTTATTGCAAGTAACCTGATTTTCCCATATTGTGAAATAATTCCAATCTAAGAAAACTTAACTTGCAGTAACGCAGATACAAGTAATATTCAAAATTGTACCGTATCTAGTAAAATCTACTTATAACAAGGTCACTTTAAAGCATTCATAAGTTAAAGTTGGTTCTTATCCATTCAGCTGCCCTGTGTCTTTTGATTGGTGCATTTAATCCATTTACCTTTGTACCTGTCTGTCTCTCTGTTTCTTCATCTTCTTAAAGCAGACTCTTTAGCATCTCTTACAATGCTGGTTTGGTGGAGATGTATTCTTTTAGCCTTTTGTCTGGGAAGCTCCTTATTTCACCTTCCATTTTGAATGACAGCCTTGCTGGGTAGATTATTCTTGGTTGCAGGCCTCTGTTTGTCATTGCTTGAAATATTTTTTGCCATTCCCTTCTGGCTTGTAGTGTTTCTGTTGAGAAATCAGCTGATAACCTTACGGGAGCCCCCTTATATGTTATTAGCTGATTCTCTCTTGCTGCTTTTAGGATTGTCTCCTTGTCTTTGAAATTTGCCATTTTTATGATGATGTGTCTTAGAGTGGGCCTGTTTCGGTTCATCTTCCTTGGGACTTTCTGTGCTTCCTGAGTTTGCATGACCTTTTCTCTCCTCAAGTTAGGGAAGTTTTCTGTCATTACTTTCAAACAGGTTTTCTATCCCTTGCTCCTTCTCTTCTTCTTCTGGTATCCCTATGATACAGATGTTATTATGTTTCATGTTTTCCTGCAGCTCTCTTCATTCTTTTTCAGTCTTTTATCATTTTGTTGCACTGCCTGGGAATTTTTTTCTACATTGACCTCCAGCTCAATGATCTGATCCTCTGCTTTCTCTAGCCTGCTTTTGATTCCTTCTACTGTGTTCTTCAATTCAGAAATGGTATTCTTCATTTCCTCCTGGCTCTTATTGATGGTTTCTAGGTCCTTTTTAATGCTGGTATAATTCTCAGTAAATTCGTTGTAGCTTTCCTGGAGTTGTTTGTAGTTCCCCTGGAGTTCTTTGTAGTTTTCTTTGAACTTGATGAGCTCATTGAGCTTGTCTATCATCATTATTTTGAATTCCCTGTCTGATAGGGTGCTTGCCTCTATTTCATTTTGCACTTTTCCTGGGAATTCCTCCTTTCCTTTTGCTGAGGGTTTATTTCTTTGTCCCTCCATTTAGGTGGCTCTTGTTTGTTTCTGCTTCTTAGATTGGTCTGTTTTGACTTACTGTCTAATGGTGTGACCTTCTGTGCTGTAGAGGTGCAGTTTTTACTTCCTGGATCTATGGTTGGTGAGGTCAGTTTGTGTCCCAGTCTGGGCCTAGTCAGCCACTTGGAGACTACCAGAGATCCACTGTGTTTGTGTCCTTTGGCTGTTAATCCAATCAGTCTGTGATCAGTGGTCAATTTTAGGCACTGCTGGGTGGGGCGGATTAATTCCTATGGGTGGGGCTGTGGCTTCCCCTCAGGCTCCAGCCCCTTGGAGAAGAGTGGTTCGCAGGCTGTATGGGGGATGGGTCTGCACTAGACTCATGGGCTGCTCCCTCAACTCTACCCCTAAAGCCACTGACCCAAACTTTCCCCAAGCTTCTCTAGTCCACTGTGCCCTTTCTCTGCTGGAGCTCAAGGTAAGTGGGTGCCACTGTATTTTCATGTGTGGTCCATTTGACAGAGAGAACTCAGTCTTTCTGTCAAGCCAGCTAAACTGGGTGGCTTCTTGCTTTTCACAGCTGGGTGCTGTTTTACTCTCAGCTGTGTTGCTATAGGCTGGGAAGCCCAGTTGGGGGTTTAGATTCCGCCTTTCTCAGGTGGAACCCTGGGCTGCTGAGATATTTCTCTGTCCCTTCAGCTGCCGCTGGTGGGAGCCTTGCCAACCTCTCAAGTCTCCGCACTATCTACTGGTCACATTGTGATGAATCGACTCTTCTGTTCTGTCTGTGGTAATGACTTATCTCCAGTTGGTGTTCTTTTCGTTATTCTGGATGATTTCTCCCCAATTAAGGTGTAATTCTAGTTTGGTGTTGGGAGGAAATTGGTGTAGCTCCTCTTACTCCTCCGCCATCTTGGTTCTAGTGCCCATTTTTTTAAGCCTATACTTTGTACTTGCATCAGACTACAAGGATTCTTAATAAAATGTAATCTTGATAATGCAGAGAAGCATTTTTCTGCTTATTTTATGTGATTTATTTAGAGTACTTAAAATGTTGTAAAGTGGCAAGTATTTTTTAATTCTGACTTTTTCACTCATTTCATTTCATGAGGCGTTCTGGTGGAGAAGTGACCTTCATCACTTGCTATTAATGTACATGACTGACTAGAATACTGGAACAGAAATCAAGGCTGCCTTAGTAATCTGTTTTTCCATTTACAAAATTGGAGTGTGGATACTCTGTTGCCATGGATATTTGCTAGTCAAATATGCTGAAAGGTTTAAAATGCTCTCTTGTTTTTGTAGGACCTCATAATGATAAGCAGTAATTTATCCAAGAAGATAATTACAAATTATGTGTTAGGATTAATATAGACTAAAAATTGTTGACTGTAGTTTAAAAATTCATGTTATGTCTCTTGTGATTAAAAACTGAATTTGTGTAAATCTTTTAAACAGATGTTTCAGTTACTATTAAAGAAAATATAAATGATTCATAGATTTCTGGGAAGAGAATACTAACTACTTAATAACCAGGATTTTAACCTTAGAATGAAGTAGCATCTTAGCATTTGGAATAGCTTCAGAGCTGATTGTTTTCTTTGATATATGTGAGTAGTCTTGGAGCTTGATAAATTATTTTATTGTTGAGCAGGAAGGCATAGGAAATTTAATGACTGAGTAATTTAGCTGTCACACTTACCTAGAGGCACAATTTGAAATTACGTATCTGCTGTTTCAGAAATGAGCTCACTCATAAAATTTTGCTGCATATTGCAGACAATATGGTAGAGGTTTGTTTTAATTCTCCCATTGAGTCACAATTACTGATTATAATATAAATATACCAGATATTGTTCCATTGTCTATGGAAATAATGGGATGAGAATTATTAAGCATTTTATCCTGAAATATACTATATTATCAATTATAAAATGGAAAATTGCTGGTCTAATAAATATACAGGAGCCCATACAATTAATTGTCATGTACATCTGGTGCTGTCATCCCATATCTCCAGTTGACTATTTGACATTTCCACTTGGATGACCTTATTATTTAATGCAACCTACTATCTGACACTGAGTTCTTGATTAGTAATGAAACTTCCAATAGTATTTCTGTTGGGGGGGAAATACACTCTGCTTTGTAATGTGTCTTAAAATGTAGTGAAAATGACTTATCATTTTAAATGACACTTGTACTTGCTTCTTTCATTATTACTGCAAACTCTCTATATCCCAAATTACAGTCTTGTCTTATCCCCAAAAACTTGCAAGGCAAGACGTCCTTGCATAGTCAAAAACACTGGACTTGTGTCCTACTTTGGATATTGCTACTGTGTGTGACCCTCTCTGGACATCACTTTTCCTTATTTTTAAAGACATGGACTACAGGGTGGGGATTGACTCTATGAGGAGGGATGGGCAAGATGGGGGAGAGCAATGGGGGAAAATTGGGACAACTGTAAAAGAACAACAGTAAAAAAAAAAGCAAAAAATGCAGGTGTTAAGACTAGAAGATGTATAATATTGCTTCAGGTTTCTTGCTCTAAAAATTGAGATGTTTAAATGCATCACCCCGGATGGGCTATGTGACTGAAATGTTTGTTGCCAGCTTCCTTCTTACCTCACGTTGGTCATCTATTACCTTTATCCATTCAGTTATAAACAGCCTTATAAATAGTTTTTTATTCAAAGTTTTCTCTGTTCTCATCTCTCTTTCCATTTTTGCTTACCTTAGTCCAGTCCTAGATCAAACTAGAGCTCTATTTCCAGTCTTTCTTCACTCTGTTGTGTCCCCATACTGCTTTTAAACTCATCTTCCCTCAAGACCAGTTTCATCAAGTTACTTCTACTGAGGAAGTGTTATTGGCTTACTGCTACATAAAAATTTTTGTTTCTTCTGCTAGCTTTCAAATACATAGCAAGATTTTCTGTTTTAATCTTACTGGTTTCCTTAACTTCATTCCATGTTTTTTTCATCTGTTTTACTAAGTTATTCTCCTTACCTGAATGCCTTTTCATTTTCCCCCTTCTGCCATTCTGAAAGACTGCCTTGTGAAACTGAACCCAGCCCTTTAGTAACACATGGCACTCTCTGAGGGTTTGCGCTGCCTTTTTAAGGATCCAAAACCATGGCAAGATGTAGAAAAAGCAAAATATGCCTGTTTTTTGAGTGTCACCTGTGTGTCAGCCATGTTATATAATTTAAATCTTTCAATAATCCTTTGAGGTAGGTGGCATTAACCCTAACTTCTACTGAAGATTTTGGGGCTCAGAGAAATAACCTCTTGTGGAGGTTAGTTCACTGCTAGTGAGCAGTGGAGCTGGGATTTGAACTCTGGGAACTTTTTACTTCTCCCTAAAACAATGGACAAAGTATCATTAGTTGCATATTTTACACCTGCCCTCCCCTGCAACAAACATATGAACTGAATTAAAGACAGATTTAAGTGCTTAACATAATTAACATAACCTGGCACCTAGCATATATTTGCTCATGATTTAGATGGAAGTTTTTCTTAAATTTAGAGAGTATAGATATTTTGAGAGTTCCTTTCTCTACCTAATTTATCAAAGGTGCTTGAAGTAGTGGAGGCCTTTTATCTGATGAGTGTCTCATTTTCTGTTAGGAACTCCAGGAAGATCTTTAATGGAGTAATGTTGTAATTTAAATTCTTTCAAAGAGAAAGTAGTAAAACATTTTCTTTCTTGACATTAAAAGCTGAAAAAGAGATGACCTTCACATGTGTTTGTTCCGTGATCATCCTTTCATGATAGTGACTAGGGAACATAAGGGCTATGAATGAGCATTTAAAGCAATGTTGTTAATGAGATTTTAAAGGAACTCATAGAACTTGTTGGAAGTTAACCTATGTACTTGGATTCATTAATGACTATCAAAGTGAAAATGTGGTTTTTAAGAGTAGTAGCTAACTTAGACAGCTTCCTTCTAAACACCATGGTCACTGTGTATAGTGATCAACCCTGTTTTTCTGGTTTTATTCCTCTTTTGTATGTGACTGACTCCCCAATGCCCACTCCCTTGTAGTTCTAAGCAGCTTCAACTCACTGCTAGATCTTTCCACTGGCGACCTGCCATTTCAAACCTAACATTCATAATTTGCCATGTTGTAGAATTGTATATTTGTATTATTGTATTATGTTTCTGAATGTAATTTTCTAGTGTGAGGATCATGACTTAACACTCCTTTATATCTCCTGTACCCATTATAGTGCTGTGGGTGCAATAGGAAGCCAAATACTTGTGAGTACAATAATCTTCATGGTGAGACTAGCTTTTGTCTTTTGGTAACTTCAAAAGTCCTAATATTCATCCAGAGTTCTGTTATAATTGCAAAGTCTATAGACCCAAATGACAACAATGACAAGATTCTGGTTTGTATTGTAAAAACAAAAGCATTATCTTTGAAAATTGTTTGGCACTACTTGTAGAAGAAAAGACTTTGTCTTTTTTGAAGAGTGACTTGAACACATTTATTTAAAATTAAATCCATTCTGAATTTTGAAGGTGATGGATATGTTTATTACCTCGATTGTGGTGATAGGTTCAGGGTATATGCTTATGTCCAACCTAATCAAATGTATTCATTAAATATGTTACAGTTCTTTGTATACTAATTTAAATCAATAAAACTGTTAAAAATACATTCTCACTGGCTTTTCATAGGCAATACAAAATTATAGCACATATTTTTGCTGCCCTTCTCACTTTAAACTGATTTGATTTTCTATGTATTTCTCCTTTGCCCACATATTGTGTCTTCCTTTTTTTTTTCCTAATTTTTCTTTGATAATACTTCTAGTCTTTATAAAGTGTTTTGCTTTATATTAAGGTCATATTTTCATTATTTTAATTGTATCAAGGTTGTTAATATAGACTTGAGGACAAGGACCATGATCTATTTTTATATTAGCAGTATGTCTAGCACAGTGTCTGGCAAAGAACCAGGTAATGGCAGGTCACTGTAATAACCAGTGCTCCTTTTTCATTATGCTGTGTGAGCCCTAGCCTATATTCGTATTATGAATTTAAAATGTTAATGATGATTTACTTATAGGTTAGCACTTTTAACAGGTCTTGATTATGATTTTTAGCTTTTGGAAACTATCTCATTGAATAAGTGACTATATACAAAGAGTATATTGATGTTGCTGCACTATCTAAAATAGGATTGGATGAGAATTAATGTCTTCTAATCCTGTATTTGTTATTAGTCTTTTATTAAAGTGACTTCTAAAAAATCTAAAATATGTTGTGGTATTTAAAATGTATTTAAAAAATTTTTGCTTTCCCTTCCCCTTGCTCCTTATTTTTATAAAGTTACCGGGCAGTGACATTGCCAGTGGGAGTGATGTGCTTTCTGATGTCATACCCAGCATTCCAAGTTCACCTTGCCTGCTTCCTAAAAAGAAAAACAAGCACCGGAATTTAGATGAACTTCCTTGGAGTGCAATGACAAATGATGAGCAGGTAGAGATCTCAGCAATTTTAATTAAGAGCACATATGTGGAGAATATGTGAAGCTCAGTTTGTCTGTTTTAAGTCACAGGGTTAATGTGGATTGCTTAGTAAATCTGAATTTAAGTTTTAACTAACTTTTATAGGAAACATGTAATAAGTGATGTTTAAAACATAATTGAGACTAAAAACTCAGGTTTTGGCATTGATTTTGTTTATTATAATTTTTCATCACATAGGTAGAATATATTGAGTATCTGAGTCGTAAAGTCAGTACTGAGATGGGTCTTCGGGAACAACTTGATATTATTAAAATAATTGATCCTTCGGCTCAAATCTCCCCTACAGACAGTGAGTTTATTATTGAACTTAACTGTCTCACAGATGAAAAACTGAAGCAGGTATGTAAAGAAAATTTAGATTGTTCAGCTGTTGAAAATCACATTGTTTTATAACATGTATACTTAAATTATGTATAAATATATATGATTAATGTGTCTGCTGTGAAATTTAATATTAGAAAAATGATGGCAATATTTGAAAATACATGGTTTTAAGAGGTTTTATGTACATCTCACTTGGCAGGACCTTTCTGGGATCATGTGGGTCTAGAACCTGCTTTTTAGTTGTATGGGCTTTAAAACTTAAATTCACCACATTAGGGGTGGTTACACCCAAGTATAGATTTATTCTGACTCAGCTTACAAAAGACTGATTGACAGAATGAAAATACTGATTATTGAGAGGTATGATTGAACATCTGAATTGAAGTATTTGAGTAGTCTTATGGAGTAACTGAGCTTGACTAGGATAAAATGTAATTAATTTTTCCTTCTGCTATTCTGAAATACGTATTTCTGCTATCTTCTAAATACCGTCTTTACTGCACTCTGTTTTTGGTGGAACATAGTTAAATGAATACTTAGGTTCTACTTAAAATTTTTTTGCATTTATCATCATTTAAGAAACATTTTTCTCACTTAAGTATTTTTTTCAGTACTATAATTATCAGTACTGTAATTTTCTATATTCCAGCCTATTTTTCATTTGTATGGTAAATTGATGCCTTGAATTTGAAGGCAGATACTATGGGGCCCTAGCTAAGATTTATGAAACACCCCAATATTAGGTATAATTAGCAATTTACTTAAACCGTCTTTAGTAGAGACATTTTTAAAAATCTCATCTGTTTTATTTTACTGTTAATTATTCTCTCTGAATGTTACTATCCTCTGTTCTTAAATTCAGAAGGCCAGTAGCCTTCCATTTACTAATTGTTTTATGTGCTTTTAAAATGTGGCTCCATAACTTACACTCTAGAATTTTGAACATTGTAAAGAGGTTTCTTTTTGTGCTTGTTTATACTTATGTATATATGTAACACTTTTGACTGTCGTTTAAGAACAACATTCTTTTTTCCAGTATTTTGAGTGTAAAATGTCAGCTGATGACACTGACCAGTTTTTGTCTGTGCATTCCAAGGTCAGAAACTATATCAAGGAGCATAGCCCTCGCCAACGGCCTGTAAGAGAGGCCTGGAAGAGAAGCAACTTCAGTTGTGCAAGCACCAGCGGAGTGAGTGGTGCCAGTGCCAGCAGCAGCAGTGCCAGCATGGTCAGTTCTGCCAGCAGCAGTGGGTCCAGTGTTGGAAACTCTGCTTCAAACTCCAGTGCCAACATGAGTCGAGCACACAGTGACAGCAACTTGTCTGCAAGTGCAGCAGAGCGGATTCGAGATTCAAAAGTAAAATATCTAATCAATACAAAATTTTTCCTTTCAGCGTTAACATTAGTACTCCATCATATACTTTCTTGAAGAGTTAAACTTACTCTGTTTTACAGATGCCTGTGGGATTTGGTTTTAATTTTTCTTGTCTTCCATTCCTTTATTCATTATACATTTGCATATCTGTTTTAGGAACAATATTAGGTTCTGTCAAATAATCAGACCAAGGCATTCTATTGGTAATATTCCCCAAATTAGATTCAGGTAAAATAGATCTTTGTGCACTTCATGGACTAGCAAAACTTGAGACTTCATTACTGATTTCAGTTTTGAAGCCGTACACACAATTCAAAGTGTACCTAAACTGGGTTAAGGTGATAAAAGTGGGCTGAGAGAAACCACTGGATTCAGGACAATTAAACTGTGTATTTTGCTTGCATTAGAGCCACAATATGAACAGCAAATTTGCATATGGCATAGCTCTTTCATTTTATTGTGACGAATTTCTGTGACCATGAACTTCCGTGACAATTGAACAAAGCCCTTGAGGCTGAGTGCTTTGAAATGCTGTTGACCTGCAGCCTTAGATAGCATTGAATTTTATCTGATTTTTTAAAAAGGCTTTTACTTATTTTTAGAGGGGAAGGGAGGGAGAAAGAGAGGGAGAGAAGCATCAATGTATGGTTGCCTCTCCCATCAATGTATGGTTGCCTCTCCCGTGCCCCCAACTGGGGACTGGCCCACAACCCAGGCATGTGCCCTGATGATGAATCGAACCAGCGACCCTTTGGTTTGTAGACAGGTGCTCAATCCACTGAGCCACACTAGCTGGGTGAATTTTATCTTATTTTTGTGTCTGTTTTAAATAAGATAGTTGATGGAAAGTGAGTGGGTCTCAGGGATGTGACATTGAGTGCAACTCACTACTGAGCAGATCTCACTATGTTGCTGATGTTCTTCTCTATTAGGTCCTAAGAACGTTCTCTCTGTTTTTCGTGTTTTCTAAATGTTTTCTTAGTGTTAAATTCTTAAATGTTTCTTCTTAGTCCTGTAAAAATATAATAATGCTTTCTCTAATTTCTGCCTACTATTTTTATAGCTGAAAAAGTTCTGTATAATATTATTAGGTATATAAAATAGGTTAACACAAGTATATGTATGGTTTTGTGATGCTTAGTATGGGAGTTCAGATCTTGCAATGGTAATAGCCTGGAGCCAACTTGAGAATGATAAGGGTATATTTATAACTTTGGGAACCAGTGGTGAGTAGAAGACACACAGGTTTCTTCTCTGGCTTTTACTGAAATAACAGAACATAGCCAGCTTTGTTGGTTGCCAACGGATTCCTCTGGATATGTGGTCGTTCCTTTTTAGCATCAGTTCAGCACTGACAAGGAATGGAGTACTCACTGGCTTTCTAATGGGCTTTTAAGATGGTATTTGCGTAATATGGAAAGTACATGGTTCTCTTCTAGTCAGAGTAAAATTGCTAGTACTTTTGATAAAAGGCATCTTAAAAGCATAAGATTTAGAGATTTTGGAAATGTTCTCTACATTTGTCTTCAGTATTATTCAGTCACCAATGTACCTTAGTTTGATGTTTAAATCTTTGAAATGATTGATTATCCATAACTAGTCAAAATGATCAAATTTCAACCCCTTCTTATCAGAAGATTCACTGGTCAAATACCATAAAAATAGAATCATGAAGAATTGTTTTTAAGTCTTAAGCCAATGGCTCACTTACTGGAACCAGAATCATACTGCAGAGGAATTTGAACATCTCTAAAAATTCTGAAAATAAAGAATTATTTGATACAATAAAATATTTTGGGGTGGTTATGTCAGAACTAAACCTTACTGATTTAGAAATTCTTTATTTTGACAGAAGCGATCCAAGCAGCGAAAGTTGCAGCAGAAGGCCTTACGCAAGAGGCAGCTGAAAGAGCAGAGGCAAGCTCGGAAGGAGCGGCTAAGTGGGCTGTTCCTTAATGAAGAAGTGCTATCCTTGAAAGTGACTGAGGAAGACCATGAAGCAGATGTAGATGTTTTGATGTAATAAGGGTGAAGCTGTCAGCATTCTTTCTAAGCATTAAAACGTTCTATTCTTATTTGTTTATGTGCATCTTGACCAAACTTTTGGTTAGGGCTGTGCTGATATACCATTAATAATTTAGGTCAGTTCTCAGCAGGTGGTCCCTGGACCAACATCTTCAGCATCACTTGAGAAGTGGTTAGAAATGCATACATATGGCCCTACCCCAGACTAGTGAGGAATCAGAAACCTCGGGGGAGAGATCCAGCCTTGTGACTTAACAAGCACCAGGTTATTATTCTGTTTTTTAAAAATAAAAAAAAATACTCACCTGAGGATATTTCATTGCTTAGAGAGAAAGAAAGAGAAGGAGAGAGAGAAACATTGATATGAGATAGAAACATCGATTGGTTGCCTCTCATATGCACCTCGGCCAGGATCAAAGTTGCAACCTGGGTATGTGCCCTGACCAGGAATTAATCCAAAACCTTTCAGTCCACAGGACACAGCTCCAACCAACTGAGCCACACTGGCTAGGGCTGTACACACTAGTTTTAAGAACCACTGATTTAATAAGTGTATTGACTATTTAAACTTTAGTGTGGTTAAATGGGCTTTTTAAAATGCTAGTACTTTTACAGTTAAGATGTCAATGTATTGTGCTGACAAGTAGTTTATTGTGTCAGTATATGTACATGTGTAGAGATTATAATTCAGTTTACTTAATGTTTGTTACATTTTCTTAGTTTACTTTTTCTAAAGGGCCATAGCATAATTCTCAAGTTTCTAGTGGAGATCTATTTTGAGGTTGTGGGGATGGAGTGTGGATTGCTGTTTACAGTAGTGCCTTCATGAGGTTTAGTTCTTTCTGTTTTCATTCATTATTAACTCAAAGATGTAAAAACAGGCCCTACTATCTTTCTTGTTAGGTTTGTTTTTGCTTTTCACTTTAGGTACATTTAGAATCCTTTCTGTAAGTAAAGACTACTGAGGAAATAATGTTACTAATAGCTGAATTTTAGACTTGATGTTATGTTGATTAATATTCAAATGCAAAAGCAATTAAACAAAACAACCCATTCTACTTTTTCACTGCTCTCTGAAGTTTTAGGCTGTGAAACTCTTTTCAAGAAAAAAAAAAAATCTCTCAAGTTTTTTTCATAAGTCATTTTTTTCCAGCACAGCTCTGGTTTTTAAATAATTGGTATAACAACTTCTGGCATGTGAACAGGTTAATGTTCAAAATTAACTAAAGAAAACCCTTATAGTTCTGCTAAACTTCTAAAAATCATTAGAAATACATAGAGCAGAGAGATAATAGAAAAAAACTTAGCTTGTTGGCTGTTAAAGTAGAAGTAATTTTTAAATATGAAATGGAGTTTCTTTAAATGCTTTCAAGGAGAGTTTGTTATGAACATTCAAAAGTAGTGTGATTCCTTTTCTTCTCCCACACATCTTGAATCATTCACATGGGCTAAAGAAGAAGGAAACTGATACTACTGACAATCAAACTGCTTTCTGACTTTCATAATTTTCATTTTATTGTAGATAATGTTTGGAAGGTAATCATGATACTATAGGAGTTGTAGTCAATATTTTTAAAACTAGAGTCAGAAGTTGATGGGAATTTCTACTTTTTTAAACTTTATTCATATAAAGTAATTTGTAAAGATAAATGACTTAAATTCTTAATTTACAATTCTTTATCTAATTACAAAGGTGTATTCTTTGCTTATAGTCATGTGTTTTAGTAATTTGATTTCATTTTGGTTCCTTGAAGGTTAAAGAATTGAAATGGAGGATAAAAATTTATATATTGCAGCTTTGATGAGGTCTGTAACATTTGGAGACCATTAAATTCACACTTGAAAATTTTACTAAAATAAAGATATATATGTGTATGTGATTATTAGTTGGAGTAGTCCTTCTATCTTTCCCCTTACCCTCTCTGGTGGTTCCAAGCAGCTGAGAGGGCCCAAAGAGAGCTTGGGGGTAGACACCAGAATACTCAGAGGAAGATGGGAAGGGTCATCCTTCTGTTTTCCATATCAAGTATAGGGAGGGTAAATGGAAAGAAGAACAAATACAACTAAATTCTCTGTCTGCTCTTGTCAGAAGCAAACTTTCTGTGAATGATTGTTCTCTTTTACCTACTATTCAAAGAAAGCAGTCCCCTTTTGGAGACCATAGAGAAGAATTCATCTGTTTAATACTTGGAAACAGTTTACATGACAGTGACCAGTAAAGGGAAATCTTAAATGGAGTTGTGATGTAGTAGGATCAATTCTTGTCTCCCAACAATCATATAGTCTTTATACTTTGATAAGTTAATACCTTAAGTCACTATTAAATAAGTTTACTGAAGCACCACAAAGCCAGTTTTAAAAGTATATGAAGTTTCGAGAGTTCATAGTAAAGTGTGCCATGATATTTTGTGTAAATCTGAATGAAATCTTTATGGTCCTATAAATTAGAAATAGCCCATAAAGTTGGTTTGGAGGAGATTGTAGTGCTTCTTTTGATTAAAAGAAAAATAAAACAATTTGGGATTGCTTATGATTGAAGAGGGAGATTACAAAATCTTTCTCGATCCACCTTCAAAAAAAAAAAAAAAAGTCCCAGCAGAAAAAGATACAAAGTTCTCTTGTCTTTGTCATGTAGATAATTCAAACTTGAATTGTTTATTTTTTGGAGTAATAGCTTCTTCAATCTAGCATATCTCTGAGTTCAATTTAAAACAAACACAACTCAGTGTTTTTGTTTTTGTTTTTTTTCATTTTAAATATAATCCCTAATGGACCAATTAATAAAAATGTGAGATTTATTTGCTCCAATGTACATTCTCCCACTTTAAAATAAGCCTTGTTAATGAAGAGCATGATAAAGTCCTCTCAGATGTACCCAGAGACACATTATTAGAGATCTTGTGTATATGTCAATTATATCTCAATAAAAATGAAAAGAGATATCATGGAAGTCTGCCAGTCCGCATCACAGCTTTTTAAAGTGTGAACCTTGAGTTAAATGAAATGGCATGTCTTCTGCAGTTTTGCAATGGAATTTAAAATAAGGGCAGTGTAGTATAATGAATAGCAGAATATAGAGGTCTAGTTCACTGTGTCCCCACAAGAACTTTGAGTAAAATAACACCTTTTTTTCCTTGAGACTTAACTCATTTTTTTATTAGGCTGTGATGGTTTTGTCCATTTCCTCAGTCCTTTGGGTTAACAGATTATTGCTCAGTTAATCCCAGAAACTGATTTTTAATTTATTGACTTTATGGATTGAGTGGTCATCTCATTTTACAGAGTTAAAAAAAAATGATAAATCCCCTCATAAACAAACAATTGCAAGAAGCCACAGTATAAAGGTATATAGATTCAGATGAGCTTTAAAATGGAAATTTATCGAATGTGTTCATATTTATGCTAAAAATGTTACTACGTGACAAATATAGAAGTCTGGTTTCCAGATTCTGTAGCAGAGGTTTTTATTTGTGGCTTACTCTGTATAGCCTCATGTGCCTTAAAGGTGAACTCTACTTTTTGTCAGTGTCAGGCTCTTTCAAACTAAAAAATAATCTCAATGTTGAAATTTGCTTTATAAAATGCTCATGCTATTGGGTGTCAGTAAGCAAAGCCATTAAATTGAACCAATCAATGGTAATAGAGAGTATAAGAAAACAAAAACCTTCAGGTTTTAAATTTTGTTTGCCTAACTTTGTTTTGGTCTATCTTGGTCATTGAAGAACATTGAAAATTATTTAAAGCATAGCTTAATGTATTCTTTTATTTTTTCCCCTGAAAAATGTTGTACACAAGAATACTTTTTAAAAGCAGATAATCCTTAGTATCTGGAAGGATAATTTTTAGGCAAAAGTACTTTAAGAACCGATTATATAGCAAGTTGATTCTCTGGTTAACTTGAGGGATTCTTCACATTCATTTATATAATAGCTGGAACACTCCTCTCTTTAACAAATTACCTTTTAGCATTCCTAAATTTTTGCTTGAAATTGAGAGGGAATTAAAGTCAGTGTATAGTTTAAGAGGATTGAGAGGAAAATTCCCAGTTGCATTCAAATAATAGTATTGATGATAAGCACACTGACATTCAATATGTCTGAACTTAGAGGTAAATTTAATTCTTAAAAGGACTGTTAGTTAGAAAATAAGTATCCGTATAATATGTATTGTGATAACTTTGGATTTGATTTAAGTCTGACAAAGTAAGATACAGTTTGTCTTTACAATGAAATTATGCTAAATGGGTAAGAAGCATCTGAGATATTTAGGTCTAAGCTTCTCTGTCAGCATAGTATCTGGAACATAGCTCCTTAGAATGCTTACTGCTTATTTCTTTGGAAAATAATGTATTCTAAAACACTTGGAGCTCAAATTCCTCTAATTACCTGGGTATTAAGAGTAAGAAAGTTGTACGGTATAACTGGATATCTGAGTTGACTCACTAAAATTTTACTTTCATATTTTTCTAATATTAAACTATTTTCAGTCCTCAAAATTATATTCTAAATTAAGTTTATTAATTTTTTTAAAGGTTTTATTTATTATTTTCAGAGAGAGGGGAAGGGAGAGAGGCAGAGAGGAAGAAAGTTTATTAATTTTTTAACCTAATTCACATTATGGTAAATTAATTTTTAATTTGACATTTATATTTAACTCAATAAACTGCTTTGGTCTTCTCAGATTTCAACATGTAGAATTTTCCCTTTATTCTTAGGT
Source organism: Noctilio leporinus (assembly GCA_004026585.1). Taxonomy (NCBI): domain Eukaryota; kingdom Metazoa; phylum Chordata; class Mammalia; order Chiroptera; family Noctilionidae; genus Noctilio; species Noctilio leporinus. Next base: position 22,118 of record PVIW01005807.1, on the reverse strand, counting down.
TTTTATGTTATATCTTTGGTCAGTGGAATCTGGAAATATGTGCTCCTTTTTGTGGTAAGGGATGGGAGTAGAAAAGAGGAGAATTGCTCTAATTATACATATGCATTTTGACCCTATAAAGGTAGTTGTAGATTTAATGTGCATAAATGACAAGTTAACATCTACATATTCTGAATTGTTCTAAGGAACAGTGGCCTGAAGCCATGGCTTATTTTGTGGAGCTGCTTGCTCTTTAATGGTAGCTGACTATTCGGATTTAGGCTGAAACTTTTGGAGTAGGTTATCTAGCTCATCTAGCTCAGGCTTTTAGGAATAGAGCAGACCATGTCTGTTCCCTGTAGAGGAGCTATTTAATTTCCTTTTTAAGTACTCTTAATTTAGATATAGGTATTACCCATTTTAAATCTTTGTGTTGGAAATTTAGTAAGACTTGTTAAAAGCTATTAAAAAATAAACACAAGTGTATGTAAAAATTTTCAGAGATGGTTTAAAATTTTCCCTTTTTTAGTTCAAAGGTTAGTTCCACAGCATCAATATCATAACCAAAGCCAAGTAGGAAGTTGACTCATTTGGAGAATCTTCAAGTAGTCTTAAATGCTGTAACATATCAGATTGTTAACTACGATATTTTTCCTGTATTTCTGCTAAATGTATTATTACATTAATGCACTTTTGTATATATAACTGTCTTCTCTACATTCTGTACTCACTACAGCACACATAAGAGCTGTTTTTCCTGAAGCTGTGAGGGAAAAACGATAGCCGTAACACAATTTGTTTCTATTTTGAGTTCCTTCTTGTACTTGAAAGTAGTAGTTCAGTAGTTAAATCTAAATGAGTATGTGTGGTTGTAATTAAAACTGGCAATGTGGCAGAATTGTCTTTTGGAACTGAATATCAGAATGAAGAGTTGTTGGTTATTAAGAACTCTTGTAATGTGTTAGTTGAGGTTTTATTATTATTTTTTGGATGTACCATGAGGTTTTTACAAACCCTATTGCTGCTGAATCCACTCCTTTTCATGCCCCCCCACCAAGAACATTTATCTAGAGAGAAGAATTGCTCTCTTTTCTTTTGCTCACAGGTTGGTTAAGGCTCCATAAACTTGTTCTGTGAAAGTCAGAATTTCCCAAATTTCACTGGCAATTTTTCTTTTCTGGAGAGATCAAATTTCTAGAGAGATTATTAGCATTCATAATAAGTGAAAATTAGGTCTGACTTTTGTCTCTACAAAAATCAGATCTATTTTCCTTATATATTGATCTAGAATCTTTTAAATTATATAAAAAGAAGTATTTGTGAGCAGTTTTACTTAGAGATATGAAAGCAGTTCAGCTTTTTAGCAGCAGCTTTATCTCTTGCCACTAGAGGGAGGTCTGGTTGCTCACTCCTTCAGAAAATGTCTTTGCTGCTTTTCTTTTGTTTTAAAGTTTAGAGGTTGAAATAAACCTCATTCTCAGAATTCATTTTGTGATACTAAATACTTTCATTTATTAATCTAAGGTTAGGTAAGCTTGTGTAATAAAACCCAATCTTATTCATGTTTTTCGTAATCTTCAATTTTTAATAAATGTTAGATATTAAGTGAAACGTGTGTGTAGATGTGTGTGTTTTAGGTATTTTAGAGCCGCATTGTCCATTATGGTGATCACTAGCCACATGTGGCCATTTAAATGAATTAATAGAAAATTTAGCATTTTTTTTTGCCCATTAGCAACACTTCAAGTGCCAAATATCAGAAACCTCAAGATACAGAATATTTACATCATCAAAGAAAGTTCTTTTGGACAGTACTGATCCTAGAGATTTGATGGTTTATGTAATGACTGTTACCAATTTACCAATGAAAAGTCATCAGTGGCTCAAAACTGCTGCCCACAGTTAACTGTTGTAGGTAACTGATGTGAGAGGAACAGCAAGCTATATCAGATAACTACAAGTGCTAATTTAAGAATCATCCCTCAGAGTATTTCTGTATTCTTGTGATGTGAGAGCGTTAATAGAGTCACTGTTAACTTGGGTCTGACAATCCCCGACCCTGTCACTATCAGTTTGGATCTTATGGTAAGTGGGATGTTTATACTATTTATCCATATTTCTTAGTAATAGGCTGACAATACTAGATTTAGGTAAATTTCCCCCTTTTGATAGGAGATTATGACATTTTGAACATGCCACTTTACTCATTAGATTGTCAGGATCCCATTACATGCTTTTTTTTCTTCCTAAAACATCTGATAACTGAATTTGTATACTTCCAGCTTTGTCATAACAATTTTTAAAGTAGGACAGTAAAATAAATCCCCACATACCCATATCCACTTTAGTTCTTCTCTCATGGCTAATCTGGATTGTTTTTCTTTAAAAAAAAAATTATTGTTGTTAAATTACATTCATCTCATTGTTCCCCCTCTGCCCTCCTCTTCCCCACCCTCCTATCCACACCCCCCAACAGTCAATCCCACATCATGTTTGTGTCCATGGGTCATCCATGTTAGTTCCTTGACTGCACTGTTCCCCTTTCTTGCCTCCTTCTTCCCCTCCCCTCCCTTCTACATACTGGAAGTGTGTTCCTTGTATTCATGTCTCTGGTTCTGTTTCCTTTGTTTGTTAGTTCATTAGTCTCCTATATTAAGTGAGAACATGTAGTATTTAATTTTTGCTGTCAGGCTTATCTCACTAAGCATAATACTCTTCCAGTTCTATCCATGCTATCACAAATGGTAGGAGTTCTCTTTTTCTGCTGCATAGAACTCCATTATATAAATGTACCAAAGTTTATTGATCCAATCATCTACTGAAGGGCACTTCAGTTGTTTCCAGCACTTGGCTATTGTAAATAGTGCTGCTATGAACATAGGGGTGCATAGGTTCTTCTGAATTAATGTTTCAGGATTCTTTGGGTATAATCTTAGGAGTGGAATCATTGGCTCATCAGGCAGTTCTATTTTTAGTTTTTTTGAGGAAATTCCATACTGTCTTCCATAGTGGCTGCACCAGTCAGCATTCCCACCAGCAATGCACCAGGGTTCCTTTTTGCCTACATCCTAGCCAGCACTTGTTGTTTGTTGATGATGGCCATTCTGACAGGTATGAAATGGTATCTTATTGTGGTTTTAATTTGCATCTCTCTGATGGCTAGTGAAGTTGAGCATTCATTCATATGCCTCTGGGCCCTTTGTATGTCTCCTTGGAGAAGTGTCTGTTCAGGTCCTTTGCTTATTTGTTAACTGAGTTGTTTGTCTCCCTGGTGTTGAGTCATATTAACTCTTTATATATTTTAGAGATCAAATCCTTGTCTGATGTGTAATTGGCGAATATGTTTTCCCATATGGTTGGTTCCCTTTTTATTTTCTTGATGTTTTCTTTAGCTGAGCAGAAGCTTTTTAGTTTCATGTAGTCCTGTTTGTTTATTTGTTCCTTTATTTCCCTTGCCTTGGGAGATATTTCAGTGAAAATTTTGCTGTGTGGGATATCTGCAATATTTTTGCCTACGTTTTCCTCTAGGGCTTTTATGGTGGCTCTGCTTATGTTTAAGTCTTTTATCCACCTTGAGTTTATTCTGGTATACAGTGTAAGTTGGTGGTTTAGATTCATTTTTTTGCATGTGCCTGTCCTGCTCCCCCAAGACCACTTGTTGAAGAGGCTCCTTGCACTCCATTTTATGTTTCTTCCTCCTTTGTCAAATATTAGTTGCCCATAGAATCCTGGGTTTATTTTTGGACTCTCTATTCTGTTCCATTGATAAGTTTATCTGTTCTTGTGCCAGTAGTAGACTGTTTTGGTTTCTATGGCTTTGTAATACAGCTTGATGTCTGGTATTGTGATTCCTCCTACTTTGTTCTTCTTTCTCAGGATTGCTGTAGCCGTTCTGGGCCTTTTTTTTTTTTTTTTTTTTTTTTAAGAAAGAGGGGAAGGGAGAGAGGCAGAGAGGGAGAGAGACATAAATGTATGGTTGCGTTTCAGCTGCCTCCAGCCACAGATCTGACTGGAGACCTGGTTTTGCAACCTTGTTATGTGCCCTGGCTGGGGAATCGAACCTGCAACCTTTAGGTTTGCAGGCTGGAGCCTTATCCACTGTGCTACCAGCCAGGGGGTCCATATGAATTTTTTAAGTGTTGGTCTAATTCTGTGAAATATGATGTTGGTATTTTAGTAGGGATTGCATCAAATCTGTAGATAGCTTTGGGTAGTATGGACATTTTAATGATGTTAATTCTTCCCAACCATAAACATGGTATGGTATGTGCTTTCATTTAGTTGTATCTTCCTTCATTTCTTTCTTCAGTGTTCCATAGTTTTCTGAGTACAAGTCCTTTACTTCCTTGGTTAAGTTTATTCCTAAGTACTTTATTTTTCTTGTTGCTATGGTAAATGGGATTTGTTTTCTAGCTTCTATCTCTGATGTTTCATTGTTGGTGTGTAAAAATGCCTTCAATTTCTGGATATTGACTTTGTATCCAGCTATTTTGCCAAATTCAGTTATTAGGTGGAGTAGTTTTTTTTTTTTTGGAATCTATAGGGTTTTCTGTGTACACTATCATACCATCTGCAAATAATGACAGTTTTACTTTCTCCTTTCCCATTTGGATACCTTTGATTCCTTTTTCTTGTCTGATTGCTGTGGCTAGCACTTCCAAGATTATGTTGAATAGAAGTGAAGAGAGCAACCTGGCTGGTAGCACAGTGGATAAGGCGCCGGCCTGCGAACCCAAAGGTCGCATGTTCGATTCCCCAGCCAGGGCACATAACAAGGTTGCAAACCAGGTCTCCAGTCAGGTCTGTGGCTGGAGGCAGATGAAAAGCAACCATACATTGCTGTGTGTGTCTCTCTCCCTCTCTGCCTCTCTCCCTTCCCCTCTTTCTAGAAATAATAAAAATAAAATCTTTAAAAATAATAAAAGAAGTAAAGAGAGTGGATAGTCTTGTCTTGTTTCTGATCTTAAGGGAAAGGCTTTAGTTTTACCTCATTGAGTATGATGTTAGCTTCAGGTTTCTCGTATATGGCCTTTATTATGTTGAGGTATGTTCTCTCTATTCCCATCTTACTCAGAGTTTTCATCATAAAAGGATGCTTTATTTTATCAAATGCTTTTTCAGCATCTATTGATATGTTCATATGGTTTTTGTCTTTCAGTTTGTTTATATGGTGTATTACATTTATTGATTTGCGAATATTGAACTATTCTTGCATCCCTGGTATGAGTCCTACTTGGTCATGGAGTATAATTTTTTAAATATATTGCTGGATCCAGTTGGCCAATATTTTGTTGAGAATTTTTGCATCTAAGTTCATCTGAGATATTGGCCTGTAGTTTTCTTTCTTGTTGAGTCTTGACCTGGTTTTGGGATTAGAATAATACTGGCCTCATAAAAAGAGTTTGGAAGTCTTCTCTCTTCTTGGTTTTTTTGGAATAGTTTGAGGAGGATAGGAGTTAATTCTTCCCTGAATGTTTGGTAAAATTCACCTGTGTAGCCATCTGGACCAGGGCTCTTAAGTATTATGAAATGCCCTTCCTTGTCTCTTTTTATGTCCTTCATTGTGAAATCTATTTTGTCTGATATAAGTATTGCTACCCCAGCCTGTTTTTCATGTCCATTTGCTTGAAATTTATTTTTCAATCCCTTCACTTTCAGTCTGTGTTGATCTTTTGTTCTGAGGTGGGTCTCTTGCAAACAGCGTATATGTAGGTTTTGTTTTGTTTTGTTAATATTCAGCTAACCTGTTCCTCTTTTTAAAAGATTTTATTTATTATTTTTTAGAGAGAGGGAAGGAAGAGGTAGGCAGAGAGGGAGGGAAACATTAATGTATGGTGGCCTTTCACCTGCCTCTAGCCAGGTCCTTGGCTGGTGACCTGGCTTGCAACCTTGTTATGTGTACCCTGGCTGGGAATCGAACCAGCGACCTCTGGGTTCTCAGGCTGGCACCTTATCCATTGTGCCACCAGCCAGGGCTCTACCCTATGTCTTTTTATTGGTGCATTTAATCCTTTTACATTTAAGGTTATTATAGAGAGGTCCTTCTTCATTGACATTTTCCCCCTTTGTTCCTGTATTCCTCTCTGTCTCTCTTTTGTTTCTTCATCTTTTTAAAGCAGGACTTTAGCATCTCTTGCAGTGCTGATTTGGTGGGGGTGTATCCTCTTAGCCTTACCTTGCCTGGAAAACTCCTTATTTCACCTTCCATTTTGAATGAGAGCCTTGCTGGGTAGACAGTTGTTGGTTGCAGGCCTTTGTTTTTCATTACCTGGAATATTTTTTGTCATTCCCTTCTGGCTTGTATTGTTTCTAATGAGAAATCATTTGATAACCTTATCTGAATTTCCTTATATGTTATTTGCTGTTTCTCTCTTGATGCTTTTAGGATTCTCTCTTTGTCTTTGAAGTTTGCCATTTTAATTATGATGTGTCTTGGAGTAGACCTGTTTGGGTTAATCTTCATTGCTTCCTGAACTTGAGTGACTCTTTCACTCATCATTTTAGGAAGTTTTCTGTCATTACTTTTTCAAACAGGTTTTCTATCCCTTGCTTCTCTTCTCCTTTTGGTATCCCTATGATACGGATATTGTTGTGTTTCATGTTTCCTGTGTCTCTCTTAAAACCTCTTTATTCTTTTTCAGTCTTTTTTAATTTTGTTGCAATGCGTGGTTATTTTTTTCCCTGTTGTCCTCCAATTTGCTGATCTGATCCTCTGCTTCATTTAACCTGCTTTGAATTTCTTCTGTTGTGTTCTTCAGTTCTGAAATTGTGTTCTTCATTTCCTCCTGGTTCTTACTGATGGTTTCTATGTCATTTCTAATGCTTGTGTAATTTTCCATAAGTTCCTTGTAGTTGCCCTGAAGTTCTTTGTAGTTTTCTTTGAGCCTTTTTATAATGATTTCTTTGAATTCCATATCTGATAGCTTGCTCATTTCTATTTCAATTCTCAGTCTGTGTGGTGATTCCTCCTTTCCTTTTGGTGATGGACTGATTCTTTTTCCCCCATTTTGGGTGTCTGTAATTGCTTGTTTTTGTCTTGGATTAATCTCTTTTGATTATCAGCCTTCGTAGAATGCCCTTGTCTGTTAGATTTATGGGATTCAGTGTTGCATTCTCCTAGATTTCCTCAACTTGTTGCTCTTGGGGTGCCCTTTATGTCATTAACTTGGGCTGTCTGGTTGTGTTTTGGATTTGTTGTATGTGTTGCTCCTTTCATTCCAGTTGGCTGATTGAGAGACACTCCTTCTATCCCGTCTCATACACTGTTTTTTTGAGCTGTTCCTAAAACAGAACCACCAGTCCAGGCAAAATAACCACACCTTCAAAGATATCTTTCTCCTTTAATCCCCTTTTTGACTGCCTATGAACCTAGCTAAATACCCATACCCTCCAAGGTAACCCCAAGTTTTAATCACACCCTCGTTTGCAACTGAACAAGTCTTAATAGGGATGTAGATATGATAAGACTGTTATAAGGGGGGGAAGTGATTAAGTTGACTAAAGTATAGATAGTTATGAAGGGTGCAAAGGAGTAGCAAAGATAGTGGGGATGCAAGAGAGAATGCCAGCTTATCACTTATATAGAAACGGGGAGGGGAAAAATCAGAATGCCTCCAGTGCGAGTGAATAGTGTAAGCCTATATATAGTTGCTGCATCTACCTCACTGTCCACCTTCAACGAGCACTGATTGGTCCAGGTGGAGCCATGACCCATGTGCTTTTAGCAGAAAAAAGGTATGTGTAGTCCCTAGTAGGGCACCCACAAAAAAAAAGTTTTATGAGTCTGGGGAGGGAAGGAATACTTAGATTGAAGACTGGGAATGAGTTGTAGCAGGAGAATGAGTAGACTTTAAAACAAGAGTAGGAGGAGGATCTTGGGTAGTTAGATGAATGGAGAGAGGGGAGGAGTAAAAATATGGGAATTGGGATACACTATGATATGAGGGTTGGAAGTAACTTTTGAAAAGGATATGTTAGGGATTAATAGTTCATGTAGCTTTCAGTGTAACTGAGGTGCTTGAGATTAACAGCAATCCATTTCCTGAGTCTGCCTCTTTTCCTTGATCGAGTCCCTACAGTCTGTAGTCAGGCTGTGTGGCCTTGGAGTGGCAGGGACTATGGCTGTCACAATCAGGGCTGATTCTGTGTGCCCCCCTCCATAGGCTGATTCTCCAGTAGCCTAGGTGAGTTTCTGTACTGCTGGCGTTTTGGGGCCCTCCCTTCTCTTGCTGGTTCTGTGTGAAGAACTATGGGGTGCTTATGTGGTGTGGATGCTGTTCCTCCTCCTCCAGCTCCTGGAGCGGGTATCTGCCTTGATGCTTTTAGGATTCTCTCTTTGTCTTTGAAATTAGCCATTTTAATAATAATGTGCCTTTGTGTTGGTCTGTTTGGGTTGATCATTGGGACACTCTGTGCTTCCTGAACTTGATTAATGTTTTCACTCATTATGTTAGGGAAATTTTCTATCATGACTTTTTTGAACATGTTTTCCATTCCTTGTTTCTCTTCTCCTTCTGGTATCCCTATGATACGGATGTTGTTACATTTCATGTTGTCCTGCAGCTCTCTTAACCCCTCTTCAGCCTTGTCCAGCCTTTTTTGATTCTCTTGTACTGTCTTGGAGTATTTGTCTACATTATCCTCCAACTCGCTGATCTGGTCCTCTGCTTCCTCTAGCCTACTGTTGATTCCTTCTACTGTATTCTTCAATTCAGAAATTGTATTCTTCATTTCCTCCTGGCACTTATTGATAGTTTCTAAGTCCTTTTTGATGCTGTTGTAGCTCTCAGTAAGTTAGTTCCTTATAACTTCCCTGGAGTTGTTTATAGTTTTCTTTGATGTGGCTGAGCTCACTGAGCTTCTCTATCATCATTCTTTTGAATTCCTTATCTGATATTTCATATGCCTCTGTTTCATTTGGTGGTCTTTCTGAGAATTCTTCCTTTCCTTTTGGTGATGGACTGATTCTTTTTTCCCTATATTGGGCATCTGTTGTTGCTTGCTTTTTGTTTTTTCCTTGGATTAATCTGCTTTGCTTCCTTGACTTTGTTGAGCACCCTCTGTGTTAGGAGATTTGTGGAGTTCAGTGTTGCAGTCTCCTAGATTTTCTTCACTAGTTGCTCTTGGTGTGTCCTTTATTTGGGCTGTCTGGTTGTATTCTGGATTGGTTGTGTATTTTGCTCCTTTCCTTCCAGTCAAGACACACCTTCTATCCTTTCTCATAGAAATGAGGAGAGGGAGAATCAGAAAGCCTCAAATATGAATGAACATTGTAAGCCTATGTATATAGTTGCCGCATCTGCCTCGCTGTTCACCCTTAGTGGTCCTTGATTGGTCCAGGTGGAGCCAGGACCTGTGGGTTTTTAGCAGGAAAAAAAGGAAAAAAAAAAAAAAAGGTAATAATGATAAGAAGAAAGGGTTTAGATGGCTGTTCACCGTTAATGATCCCTGATTGGTTCAAGTGGAACCAGGACCTGTGGGCTTATAGCAGAGAAAAGAAAAAAAAAATTAAATTTAAAAAAGGAAAATAAAAAGGAAAAAATAAAATAAAATAAAGGGTTTAGGTGGCTGTTCACCCTTTATGATCTCTGATTGGTCCAGGTAGAGCCAGGACCTGTGGGCATTTAGCAGGAAAAAAATAAAAATAAAAATAAATAAAAAATAAAAGAATAAAGAAAGGGTTTAGGTGGCTGGAGAGGGGAGGAATACCTAAATTGAGGACTGGGAATGTGTCCTCAATAAAGTACTACTCAGAAAGCGAGTAGACTTTAATCAAGAGTAGGGGGAGGGTCTTGGGTATTTAGGTGGATTGAGATAGGGGAGGATTAAAAGTATGTGAGAAGTAACTTGAAAAGGATATGCTAGGGATTAATAGTTCATGTAGCTCTCAGTGTAAGTCAGGTGCTTGAGATTAGCAGTGATCCATTTTCTGAGTCTGCCTCTTTTTCTTGGTCAGGTCTCTGCAGTCTACAGTCTAGCTGGTCTTGGAGTGGCAGGGCCTATGATTGTCACAGTTGGGGCTGATGCTGAATGTCTGCCCCCAGGTAGGCTGGGCCTCCAGTTGCCTAGCTGGGTTTTAGGGCTGCCTGTGTTCTGGGGCACTCCTTTTTCTATTTGAAGTTCAGCAGGGTGCCCCCTCCAGCTCCTGGAGGAGGTTCCTGCCTGTGATGGGCACCTGGCACCCTTGCAGGGCAGCCTGAAACCTCACAGGTTCCTGTGATGACTGGCCCTGTCCCCGCAGCTCCTGGAAGAGGCAGCCCCTGTCCACCAACAGTGCCCAGGGTCTGCCAACACTGCCCAGCTACCCCGGGCGATGGCCAATCCTCCAAGAAGACCAGCTCTCCAAGGAGTCCTTCAGGCCACCTCTGTGATGCATGCCCTCCCAGTGCATCTGCAGTGCGGCCTTTGTTGCCAGCAATGGGCCAGTCAGTTGCCCCAGCTACAAGTTCCTAGCTGGCAATGTGGAGTTTCTGCTAGAGCCTGGGGGCCTGTGTAGGTGCATAGGCGTAGGCCTCTCCCCACTTGCAGGGGCTTCAAGCTGCTGTTTCCCCAGTGGCCCAGCAGCACCATTTTCAGCCCTCTCGCTGCCCTAGCCAGTGCACTTCCCTGCTCCTCTGCTTCTGCTCCCCACAGGACTCTTCTCCTCTGCCTCTGACCCAGTGAGGAGCTTCCTCTCTCTCAGTCTCCAGGGCGAGGCTCTCACACAGTCCCTCCCCTGCAGGTGTTCAATTCCTTGTTCCCTCTGGCATTTGCCCTCACTGCCCACACTTCACTGCTCAGATTTCTAGTCTCCAGGGACCCTGGAGCTGGCTTCAGTTAAAGATGCCCCTCTGGGTAGAGCCACCACTGCCTGGGGCCTACCAGCCGGTTTGGAACTCTCTCACCTGCTCTCTTGTAGGTCTCCGCTGCCTCTGGACTGTGCTCCCCTGAGTCCAGATGCTGACTGCTGCAATTCTTAGGGATCTGAAGATGTCTCGCACTCCCTATCCTGTTCTCCAGCTGCTCTGGTGCTGGAGCACTGCTCTCTACTCTGTTGCCATCAGCACTGCTCTCTACTCTGTTGCCATCTTTGACCCCCTCTTTTTCTTTTTAAATATTTTATTTATTGTTTTTAGAGAAGGGGGAAGGGAGGGAGGAAGAGACAGGTTCAGCTGGCCTGCAACCCAGGCATGTGCCCTGACTAGGAATTGAATTATGGACCCTTTGGTTCTCAGGCTGGAAGTGAGTTTACTGAACCACACCAGCCAGGGTCAATCTGGTTTTATTACCTTGTCACTCATTCATCTTAATCTCAACTCCTGATGATACTAAAGCCAATCCAGGTGACATACATCATTTTAAAACATTTCAGTATCAGATTTCTAAAAAATAAGGACACTTTTGTTTTATGCTTAACTATGGTATCATCATCATACCTCCATAAATAAAAATAATTTCTTACATTAAATGTGTTGTATTTACCTGGCTTGGAATCAAAACCATAATTATTAGTCTTATTAATTTCAAAATTATTCTGTGTTTTGTTAGCTAGCAGTAAGTTAAAATAATTGTATTATTGCTTGATAAGACCTGATGGTGTATCTTGAGAACATTTTCATCAAAATGAAGTATCTTTTGCTTTTTCAAGCAAATTCCAGTAGTTTTCCTGATTGCATTGTTAATAAAGTCATGGTCTATTTTGAGTAGCAGATAGTAATGAAGTAACTGTTCAAGGTAAGTTGAATGAGGTATTTTTCATCTCACCTACCTCTGGGTCCAGTTTTTGTTTTTTCCCAAAATTGGCCCCATAGCGAAGCTTTGAATACCTAGTATTTATAAGGATGTTTTTCTTCAAGAGTCCTATGAGCTATATAAATTTTAAAAATTCTTTTATTCCTTAGAAATTAAGTTAAGGAAATCTGTTTTAAGAGATGTGATTGAGGCAGACTATTGTCTTTTTCTAAGACATTTTTAATGTCTTATTTATCTCTTTTTAAAAATATATTTTATTGATTTTGCTATTATATTGTCCCAATTTTTCTCTCTTTGCTCTCCTCTACCCAGTACCACACATTCCCTCCAGCAATGGCTCCATTAGTTCATGTCCATGTGTCATGCATATATGTTCTTTGGCTTCTCCATTTCCTTTACTAATCTTAACTTCTCCCTGTGTTTTCTGTCACTACCAATGTGTACTTCTCTTTTTTTCACTTCTAGACAATTCATTTAATTACTGCCCCTGTCAGACTCTCAAATCACATTAATACAGTTTTCATTATCTTAAAGTGGTTATGTAAATTCACTTGTTTAAAGAATGACTTTGTAAAGTAATATCAATAGCAATTTACCAAACATACATTTACACATACATATTTTTATAAATATTTAAAGTGCATACTGGATTTTAAAGAGTTAATTAAAAAATTAAAGTATCTCAATAGCTTATATAATTATTACATGTTAAATGATAATACATATTTTAGCTATATTGTAGCAAATTAAGCATTTTTTTCTTTAAAACTTGTTTTACTCTGGAATGCTATTTTTGTGAAATATATCACATAAGTGGTGTATTGCAGACCTCCCTTCTGTGAAAGCTGTCCTAGAGACAGTGCCAAACCCATAGTAAAAATGAAGAATTTGATTTCTGAGTTAGATCCCACCCCCTCCAACAATACAACTCAACTTGATTTTAAGCTACTGGAACTACAGCTTATTCCTTTTGGAGTTTTCCATGTTAGATAGAAGACTAATTATTATTATTATTTTGCCATGCAGAGGTCTTCTTTCAATACCCTCTGTTTTTCTTCTACATGTGCTTTACAAGTTAAAGCTTTCAGAAACAATGACACTTGCAGTACTTAGCTGATCCCCACAGAGTAGAAATGATACCTACTAAGTTGAAGTAAAAAAAACACTCTAGGATTTAAATAATTTTGTAGAATAGTATTCTAGCTATTTTCTGAACTTCTGGTTGATGTCCCTTGTGGTCCTAAACTAACCACTGAAATATTTAAGGCTGTTGAAGTAGAGATTAGGTACATTCGTATTTGAATAATGAAGTTTACTATAGCATTAATACATTTTCCTAAGCATCCCCAGTTTGGGGGCCTTCATTGCCAGAAATGTCTAGTTCCACTATCAATTTGAAAGGAATCTCATCTAATTGAAATGCTAATATGAGACTATATATTGCCTATGTACATGAATCATATAGTTTAGTAGTTGGTAACTTCCATCCCAAATTGGTCTTCACTCTCAACATCTTTTCTAACTTAAACATTGACTAATTTTTCAACATACCAACTACCAATTGGTTGATATTTAAAACAAATTGCTATTAAAATCTTATATATTATACACCCACAAACAAGCATATATTTTGATACAGTGAATAAGAAAGATAGCATGTATTCTATGTAATATATATCCATATTTTCTTACTCTTTTCTTTCCTTAACTGAATTTAATTTTTCTAAGAGTTATTGCAAGTAACTTGATTTTCCCATCTTAGGAAATAATTCCAATCTAAGAAAACTTAACTGGCAATAATGCAGATACAAAAAATTACAAAATTATACATTATTTAATAAAATTTATAACAAAATTATTTTAAAGCCTTCATAAATTAAAGTTGATTCTTGTATTTTTTATTATTGTTGTATTATAATTGTTTCATTTTCCCCCATTGCTTTCCCCTGCCCACCCCTCAGTCAATCCCCAGATCCTTGTCCATGTCCATGGGTCCTCCATGCTAGCTCCTCATCTGAACCCTTTCCCCTCTTTCTCCCTTCTCCCCATCCCCGCTAGTCACCTACATTCTGCTCTTTTTCTCCCCCTGTGTCTCATGTTTCTGCTCACCTGCTTGCTTTGTTCATTAGTTGCCTGTATTAAGTGAGGACATATGGTATTTACGTTTTGATGCCTGGCATATTTCACTAAGCATGATCCTCTCCCATTCCATCCATGCTATCACAAATGGTAGAAGTTCCCTCTTTCTTTCTGCTGCACAGAACTCCGTTGTGAAATGTACCACAGTTTTTAATCCATTCATCAGCTACCCTGTTTTTTGATTAGTGTATTTAATCCATTTACATTTAAGGTTATTATTGATTGGTACTTATTCATTGTCAATTTTCCCCTTTGTACCTGTGTTCCTCTATCTCTCTCTGTTTCTTCATCTTCTTATAGCAGACCCTTTAGCACCTCTTGCAATGCTGTCTTGGTGGAGATGTTGTCTTTTAGCCTTTTGTTTGGGAAACTCCTTATTTCACCTTCCATTTTGAATCAGAGTTTTGCTGGGTATAATAGTCTTGGTTGTAGGCCTTTGTTTTTCATTGCTTGGAATATTTTTTTGCCATTCCCTTCTGTTGAGAAATCAGCTGATAACCTTATGGGAGCCCCCTTATATGTTATTAGCTGTTTCTCTCTTGCTGCTTTTAGGAATCTCTTTGTCTTTGAAATTTGAAATTTTTAAAAAAGATTTTACTCATTATTTTCAGAGAGAAGGGCAGGGAGGAAGGAAGAAAGGGAAAGAAGCATCAATGAATGTATGGTTGCCTTTCACCTGCCTCCAGCTACAGACCTGACTGGAGACCTGGCTTGCAACCTGATTATGTACCCTGACTGGGGAATTGAACCAGTGACCTTTGGGTTCACAGGCTGGTACCATGAAATATGAAATTTTAATTATGATGTATCTTGGAGTGGGCCTCTGGGTTCATCTCCCTTGGGACCCTCTGTGCTTTCTGCACTTGTGTGACTTTTTATCTCCTCAATGTAGGGAAGTTTTCTGTTGTTACTTTTTCAAACAGATTTTCTATCCCTTGCTCCTTTTCTTCTCCTTCTGGTGTCCTTATGATGCAGCCATTATTACATTTCATGTTTTTTCTGCATCTCTCTTAAAACCTCTTCATTCTTTTTCAGTCTTTTTTCATTCTGTTGCACTCTCTGGGAATTTTTTTCTATGTTGACCTCTAGCTCGTTGATCCAATCCTCTACTTCCTCTAGCCTGCTTTTGATTCCTTCTATTGTGCTTTTCAATTTAGCAATTGTATTCTTCATTTCCTCCTGGCTCTTATTAATAGTTTCTATGTCCTTTTTAATGCTGGTATAGTTCTCAGTAAGTTTCTTGTAGCTTCCCTGGAGTTCTTCATAGTTCTCCTGTAGTTGTTTGTTTGTGGTTTTCTTTGAACTGGCTGAGCTCATTGAGCTTCTCTATAATCCTTATCTGAATTCCATGTCTAATAGTTTTCGTGCCTCTATTTCATTTAGCACTCTTTCTGAGGATTCATCCTTTGCTTTTGATGGGGCATTGTTTCTTTGTCTCCCCATTTTAGGTGACTCTTGTTTGTTTCTGCTTCTTAGATTGGTCTGCTTTGACTTCCTGTCTTTGTGGTGTGACCTTCTGTGGTGTCGAGGTACACTTTCTTTACTTCCTTTGGTTTTGTATTTTAACTTACAGAAGTTTATACTTTATCTTTCTGATATCCACCAAAATTGCATCTCCTTGTCTTATGACTTTCATTGTTTACTTTCCATTTGAAGTTAAAAAAAAAAGATTTTATTATTTTTAGAGAGAGAGAAAGGGAGAGCAGCAGAGAGGGAGAGAAACATCAATGTATGGTTGCCCTTTACCTGCCTCCAGCTACGGACCTGGCTGGAGACCTGGCTTGCAACCTGGTTACGTGCCCTGGCTGGGAATCGAACCAGTGAGCTTTGAGTTTGCAGGGCGGCAGCACCTATCCACTGAGCCACCAAACAGGGCTCCACTTGAAGTTTTAACTCTCCCTGGGAAACCTCAACTTCTTTCTAAAACTGAAGTAAAGCAAAGTCCAAGGTCAAGATGGAGTTCTCAAAGAATGGGGACTGGAACTAACCCTACAATCTTGTCTCATTTCCCACTAGTCTCACTAACCTGTCACCAAGACAGCCTTTCTCAGGTCCCAAATGGCCCAAAGCCCCAATGATAGAGGCATTCTCTTGGGACTAGTGCATCCACTGGTTGCTGGGCAGAGACTGGCACCAAATGACCCTTCTTAGGTTTCAAATGTTAAGGCATTCTCTCCAACTGGTTTCACAGGTGACCTCTCCTAGGTCCCAATAGCTAATCAGCAGAGACAGAGGATTCCCAATGTATCCAAACCAGCCAAATTCAAACTACTTCACCATAAGATAAAAACAAACAAACAAACAAACAAAAAATAGACAATGAAACCAAGCAAGCAAAGAATAATTTTACCCAAGAGTGGGATTTCGTTTCTCCAGGTTTAAAACTTTCAAAACATTTCTATATACCTTAACTTGTTCAGAAATAATTATAAGTCACTTTCAATTATTATTTTCCACACTGGGAAGGACCATACTCAGACTCAGTATCTGGCAGCTTAGAGTCCCTAGGTTTATAAGCATATGAATAAAGCAAAAGAAACACTGTCACCATGTATTGGGGTTCACTGCCCTTTCCTGGAAGAGGAATTTCAAATCTACTCCCAGAGTCCAGGTCTAGCTTTTTCTTTCAGCATCAACCTTAGTAGCAAGGTCTGCAACTTCCTCAGGCAGTCTGTGTTTTGGTTGTTAGTGAATCCAGGGCTTGATTCCCATTAGTTTCAATGAATAATGCATTGTCAACAGGATGTCATAGGGACCAGTCCATTGTTGGGCTAGCTGCTGCTCAGGGCCTTGAGTCTTCTAGGTCTTTAGTAAAACTCAGCCCCCTGGCTAGAACAGGTGCAAAGGGCTCATCAGATGGGTAGGCAAACATGCAATGAGCAAACTTGCGCAAAATGGTTAGTGTTTGCCCTAAAATCAATTGGTTTATTCCCCATGTCTCCTGTGGGGAAACAGTAATAGGTCAGGAGATGTCCAAAGGAGCCCCTTAGCCTCCTCATTCATCACCAGAATCCCCTCTGCTTTTCAGCATCTCTTGGTGGTTTTCTCATTTCTATTTTTCTTTTTGAGTTTTGGGAATTCCCTTCTCCAATGGTTCTCCTCTTTGCAATAGGAAGAAAACTGCCTTGCTTTGGATAGTGATGCTTCCTAGTCAAACTGGATTTCCTGATGAGTCTTTGAAGGGGACACCCACCCCTCATCATATAGGGGTGGAGCCAGTGGCTCTATGGTCTCTACTTTAGGGGTAGCTCATAAAGGGAGGGGCTGATGATGAGGAAGCTCCTTCAGCCACTAACCTTTGGCTCCCTGGGTTCAGAATATTGATGAGGTTTATCTCCTCATTCTCCCTTTTGTCCTGTGTCTTAGTGTCAGGAAGAGGTTTTTAAGCCTTCTCCCTCATCAAGTGATTCTCTGTCCATGGCAAAACTATTATGCAGTGATGTAAATACATTAATATAATGAATTTCACCCCATCTGTCTAACTGTGCAATATTGTTTCAACTGTATGATGGTACAATAACCTAGGGAGCCATGCTCAGGCCACTTATCCTCACAATCCAAAAGATACGTAGGCTATACATTATTTTAGTAATCAGTTCCTCCTTGGACATTGGATAATGACAGTATATGCACAAATGTGCCAAAATTTTACCCAGTGGGATCCCTCTCTGAGCCAGCACAAAATTGCCCTTATTGGCCTGGACATATAGGCTAAAAGCTATAACCAGAAAAGTACAAGATGCCTGATAACCTATATATAAAACTGGTACCTGCTACTCCACTATTCCAAAGTATTCACAAGCAAATCTTCTGTTAGCCAGGTTCACAAACCTGTTCCCATACAATGGCTTTGACCCAAGCAGTCCTCACCTGCACCTCATTTACTTTTCCCCAGTGAGAGCTGTTTAGGCAACTGATACCTTGACCAGATGTGCCTAAAAATTCTGGGGTACTGGGAAACCCCACAGTCCCACTCTTGGTATTGACTAGCCACAGGTAGCTAGGGTCCTACCTAGGGTACAATTGCTATTACTGAACAGCAAGTTGGGTTCCCACTGCCCACACCACCCTCAAGGCAAAATTCCAGAAGCAAAGTTTTGGTGATAAAGGAAAGGAGTCTTTATTCAAAAGCATTCATTTTAGCTTTAAATATTTAAATTAAGGCTAAATGCTAACACCTGAGTTCTCCTAGCAGTCCACTGTTAGTTTCTATAGGGTTAGTTTATAAACCAAAACAACAAAATACACAAAAGCTACACAATTTTGGAAGAATGACAGGCTTCTGTCTCAGAGCCCGTTCCCTCAAGAACACCCAAAGAATAAACCTTCTGACAGGCCAGCCCAATCCTAGGCTGTGCCCAGAGTTCCTTCCATCAAAAATACAGTCCAATCGGGAAGATGGGGACAGAGTAGAGAGCAGTGCTGATGGTATTCTCAAGTACCAAAGCAGCTAGAGGACAGGATAGGGAGAGTGAGACGTCTTCAGGACCCTAGGAATTGGAATGGGCAGCATGTGGACACAGGGGAGCACAGCCCAGAGGCAGAGGAGGCTAGCAGGACAGTAGGTGAGGCGTTCCGACTGACTGGCTGGTGGGCCGAGGTTGGCTCTGGGCAGAGGCGGCTCTGCCCAGAGGGGTGTGTTTGCCCAAGGCCAGCTCCGGGCTCCCTGGCGACTGGAAGTCTCAACAGTGAAGTGCAGGGCAGTGAGGGCAAATGCCCTAGGGAATGCGGAATTGAACTCTTGCAGGGGAGGGACTGTGTGAGAGACTCACTCCGGCAACAGGGAGAGGAGGCTCCGCGTGGGGCTAGAGGAGGAGGAGAAGAGTCCTGCGGGAAGCCCGAGCGGAGGAGCAGGAAGTGCACCAGCTAGGCAGCGAGAGGGCCGGAAACGGTGCTGCGGGGCCACCGGGGAAACAGCAGCTAGAAGCCCCTGCGAGGGGGGAGGCCCAGCCCTGTGCAACCACACAGGCCCCCAGGCTCCATGGAAACTCCAAACGATGAGCCAGAGAACAAGCGAGCCAGAGAACCGGCGACCCAAGCCGGGAACTAGTAGCGGGGGAAACTGACCCGCCATTGCCGGAGACAAAGGCCTCACCACCCACGCCTGGGAGGGGCTCATCACAGAGGCCGCGTAAAGGGCTCCATGGAGAGCTGGTTGGCTTGGAGGAGTGGTGCCCGCCCCGGAAGGGCAGGACAGTGTAGGCGGCCCCCGACAGTGTTGACGGACAGGCCCGGCCTCCTTCAGGAACTGCGGGGGCGGGGCCAGTTGTCACAGGGACCAGCGAAGTTGAGGGCTGCCCTACAGAAGTGCTGGGTGCTCATCACAGGCAGGAACCTCTGCCAGGAGTGGCAGGGGGCACCCTGCGGGCTCCAGAACACCAGCAGCCCTAAAACCCAGCCACACTGCAGAATGCCCAGCCTACCTGAAGGCGGACACTCAGAATCAGCCCTGACTGTGACAATCAGAGGCCCTGCCACGTGCCAAGACTGGCTAGAATATAGACTATAGACTGTAAAGTCCTGACCAAGAAAAAGAGGCAGCCTCAGTAAAGGGACTGCTGCCAATCTCAAGCACCTGAGTTATACTGAGAGCAATATGAACTATTAATCCCCAACATATCCTTTGCAAAAGATACTTCTCACATATTCTTAATCCCCAACATACCTCAATCCACCTAAATACCCAAGACGCTCCCCCTGCTCTTGAATTAAAGTTTACTCACTCTGTGGCTATACCGCATTCCCAGTCCTCAATCTAAGTATTCCTCCCTTCCCCAGCCTTTCTAAACCCTTTGTTTATTCTTTTCTTCCTTCCTCTTTCTCTCTCTCTCTCTCTCTCTCTTTTTTTTTTTTTAATTTTTCTTTTCCTTTTCTTCCTGGTAAAGCCCACAGATTCTGGCTCCACCTGGACCTATCAGAAATCATAAAGGGGGAACACACACCTAAAACCTTTCTTTTTTTTTTTTTTAAACCTTTCTTTATTAATAATGATTTCTCTTTGTCTTGTGACTTTCTCCCCCCCCCTCCTTTTTTTTTCCTAACTTTCTTTCTTTCTACTTTCTTTTCTCCCTGATAAAACCCACTGGTCCTTGCTCTACCTGGACCAAACAGAGACCATAAAGGGTGAACAGACACCTAAACCTTTTCTTTATTAATATGGATTTCTCTTTCTATTGTGACTTTCTCCCTTTTTTCTTTCTTTTTTCCCCTCTGCTAAAAGCCCTCAGGTCCAGGCTCCATCTGGACCAGTCAGGGATTATTAAGGGTGAACAGCCATCTAAACCCTTTCTTCTTATTATTATTATCGTTTTTATTTCTTTTTGCATTTTTTTTTGGTGATTTGTTTTGTTTTGTTATTTGTTTTTGTTTTTGTTTTTGTTTCTGCTAAAAGCCCACAGGCCCAGAATACAACCAGACAGCCCAAATAAAGGACACACCAAGAACAGCAAGTGGAGAAAATCTGGGAGACGGCAACATTGAACTCCACAAATCTCCTATCACAGAAGAGGCCTCAACTAAGGCAAGGAAGCAAAGCAGGTTAACCCAGGAAAGAACAAAAATAAATAAATAAAGAGCAAGCAAGAACAGACATACAAAATGGGGAAAAAAAGAATCAAAAGCCCGGGCTGGTAGCACAGTGGATACGGTGCCGGCCTGCGAACCCAAAGGTCACTAGTTCGATTCCCCAGCCACGGCACATAACAAGGATGCAAGCCAGGTCTCCAGCCAGGTCTGTAGCTGGAGACAGGTGAAAGGCAACCATACATTGATGTTCCTCTTCCTCTCTGCCTCTCTCCCTTCCTCTCTCTCTCTCTGAAAATAATAATAAATAAAACCTTAAAAAAAAAAAAAATGAATCAGTCCATCACCAAAAGGAACGGAAGAATCCCCAGAAAGAACACAAAATGAAACAGAGGCACCTGGAATATCAGATAAGGAATTCAAAAGAATGATGATAGAGAAGCTCAGTAAGCTCAGCCACATCAAAGAAAACTGTAAACAACTCCAGGAGAACTACAAAGAACTCCAGGGAAATTACAAAGAACTCCAGGGGAATTACAAAGAACTCCAGGGAAATTACAAAGAACTCCAGGGAAGTTACAAGGAACTTACTGAGAACTACAACAGCATGAAAAAGGACATGGAAATTATCAATAACTGCCAGGAGGAAATGAAGAATACAATTTCTGAATTGAGGAATACAGTAGAAGGAATCAACAGTAGGCTAATGGAAGCAGAGGCCCGGATCAGCGAGTTGGAGGATAATGTAGACAAATACTCCAAGACAGTACAAGAGAATCAAAAAAAGCTGAACAAGGCTGAAGAGGGGTTAAGAGAGCTGCAGGAAAACATGAAATGTAACAACATCCGTATCATAGGGATACCAGAAGGAGAAGAGAAACAAGGAATGGAAAACATGTTCAAAAAAGTCATGATAGAAAACTTCCCTAACATGATGAGTGAAAACATTAATCAAGTTCAGGAACCACAGAGGGTCCCAATGAGGATCAACCCAAACAGACCAACACAAAGGCACATTATTATTAAAATGGCTAATCTCAAAGACAAAGAGAGAATCCTAAAAGCATCAAGAGAGAAAAGACAAATAACATACAAAGGGGTTCCAATAAGGCTATCAAATGATTATTCAACAGAAACAATTCAAGCCAGAAGGAAATGGCAAAAAGTATTTCAAGTCATGGTAAACAAAGGCCTGCAACCAAGAATACTCTACCCAGCAAGGCTCTCATTCAAGATAGAAGGAGAAATAAGGAGCTTCCCAGACAAAAAAAGACTGAAAGAATACATCTCTACCAAACCAGCATTGCAAGAAATGTTAAAGGGTCTGCTATAAAAAGAAGTAAACAAATAAAATGAAGAAACAGAGAAAGCCAAGGAGGAATACAGACACAAAGGGAGAAAATGGCAATGAATAAGTATCAATCAATAATCACCTTAAATGTAAATGGATTAAATGCACCAATCAAAAGACATAGGGTAGCCGAATGGATAAGAAAACATGACCCACATATATGCTGTCTTCAAGAGACCCACCTCAGAATAAAAGATTAACACAGATTGAGAGTGAAGGGATGGAAAACTATATATCAAGCAAATGGACATGAAAAAAAAGCTGGAGTAGCAATACTGATTTCAGATAAAATAGATTTTACAATGAAGGACATAAAAAGGGACAAAGATGGACATTTCATAATACTTAAGGGAACAATCCATCAAGAAGAAATAACTCTGATAAACATATATGCACC